>JAQGAE010000148.1:0-52330 GCA_034696685.1 Julus scandinavius | reverse complement strand
ATTTTCTCATTAATCATAACTTTAAATAAAAACCATGTTTAAATTTATGTTTTAAAGTAAAAAGGGTTCACAATCACAGAAAAAACCACATTTGGACAAGTAAGCAGTGAAAACATGAAAGCTGTTGTAATTACGGTTAATTTTAATCGTTTTTGTAATTTATAATTGGAATTTTAAATTAACGTGCTGAATTAAACACAATTAATCAATGTGGTGTTCTTTTTTTTGGGTAAAATTTGTCTTAATTTCGCGTGGACCACTGCAACCCATGTCATGTCCCACTGTGCCCCGGTATAGGGGCACAGTGGGACATGACCCGGGACTGTGCCCCGGTCTCCCCTACAGAAGGACTTAAATGGCTTGTACCGCCAATAATAAGTAGAATTCATGATTCAAGAAACATTCCAACATCAGGAAACATTCGTGCACAAAAATATATTTATCATAAAGGGTTGGCATGATCGAAATCTAACCGAACTTTGCCATGCCCTCGTGTCATACGTTATTTCTGACATCCAACAGCAAGTTATCGTGAATTGGCAACATACCAGTAAGCCATATTTAGGATTAAACTGGCAAAATTCCAAGAATATAACCATTTTATAAGGCATTTCGCCGTTATTTATGCAATCTTCAACCATGGAAAGTACATTATAATTACATTCCAATATTAAGTCTTTTCATTGACCATAAAATCAAAAATCCCACCGTTCATCTAAATATAACTTTAGGGATTTTTAACCTTGGAATTAATTCTGGAATATTAACCACTTGCGATGCTATCAGTTTTCACCGCGCACTGACTACGAGGTTAAAACGATGCAATTGAAATTATGTATTTAAAATGGGAAACTATCACTACCCAAAAACACTATTAGTAGATCATTACATAGAACCCTCAATATAACTTAAATCAACATAACATTTACCTGATTGCACATGTGATACTTGAAACTAACTTTCTTAGCTAATTCTGAATAACTAATTGAAGTAATTATGCCATTCAATATTCCATTTGGCAGAATTCTTTAGTCAGAAAGATGTGATTTCTGCATCTCGTCAATCAAACGAATACTTGACAATTGAGTTTCTTATTATTTTAGAAAAAGCCAGACAATGTCTAAAAGGCTGAACAGTCCATTATGCTTTCAACAAAAATTGTGCAAATATTATATTTTTTCCTCTTTAAATTTAGATTGAATAACCTAATTCATAACTTTGCCCATGGCAATTTTTCATGAAATATTTTTATCTGAAATTGTAGGTGAAACCAGGGTTTTAGGCTGAGCCCTGATGCAGACAACTGAGCGTCAATTATCGAGCGTCACAAAAGACCTCATGAGAGAGAAAAAAACAACAACGATAAAAACAAAAAACGGATGAAGTTTAATTAAGAAAAGCAACAAAAAAAAGGTTGGTTTTTTGCTCACTAATTCAATAAAAATGACTGAATCATTCTATATAACAAGACAAACTGGAAGTCTATGGATCTTATAATTCGATAAAACCAACAAAAAATTGGTCGACAAAACAGTTTTAAAAAAGATGAGATACGGTAAAATTAAAGTTGTCAAGCTCCAGAGTATGCTATTTATAAAAATGGGGCGTAATTAAAATTAATGTATAATTACTAATTTCTAAGGTAGGGCTATAATATACGAGGACATTTACTTCGCAACTGGAAACTGACTTGATACAGAGAACAACACGACATTCCTCATCAAAAGTTTTATTGTTATTACTCTTGCTTGTGAATTCAACAATGATGTGAAGGCTTATGCCAATGACACTTGAATTTATAAATTTTTCAAGATTGGCGTTAAAAATAAACAGGTTGGCTATAGTTAGAATGTGTAGAAAAAACCCTTGGCGAATCCTTGGGAGGTTAAAAATATGTTATTCCAACCATGATATATCTTTCCATTCTATGCCCTCGGAAATTTTCATAGACTTAAGATCTTCAGACAGGTCAGTAGATTGCATGCATTCCACAACGACATTCAATGACAGAAAGAAAGAAATTCCCAAACTGCTTGCTTCCTAGTCTTTCAGTTACATTAATCCAGATCCAATCTGACATTCAACAAGCTTGCACTTGGCAAACCATGCAGAAGATTCCGTTGAGGGACCGAATTCTCTAGATTTTATAATACAGTGGAGCAGCTGTTGATCATTCCACGATGATATGCTGCAACATCTATAAATGAACCTTTCCTCGGGCCAGACAGACGACTGGAGATGAAATACTGCCCATTGGTTGCGAGCATGCAAAGTTAAGAAAGAGAGAATAACGTCTAGGAGGGAGCCTGGTCACTTCTCAGTTTATGTTGTATGGCAAAAGGGGAAGTTACACTACCTTGTTTTTTTTTAAATATAATAGGCTTGCATTTTATTTTTAAAAAAAACTAGCGTTTCGATCTTTTCAAGCATTGGATAACGGATGCACCTCCAACCGTATTAAAGGTAGACCTACAAAGACCTAGGGTAGAAATTGGGGGACATCCAGACAAGACGGGACAAAATACCAGAAAAGGTATGGGTTGGGCAATTCATTTGCATGGCATGCTACAGAGGTAAAAAACTCACAAACACGGGGGAAAATGTCATAAGAGGGTGAAACCGGCTGGTTCAGTTTCATGTATACATTTCATCCACGCTGGATATCATAAAGAGGACGAGAACACCTATTCCCCGATCACCAGGGAAAATGTGTAGACAACAGGTGAGTCTGCCACAACATGCGCAAACAAGAATAACAGAATTCAGAGGGTTCACAAACCATGAATGTATCGCAGGTTTCCTAATCGCTATTTAACTTCACACTTAATTGCAATATGGATTAACACTTACATTTAAACAACACTCGAGAATGTATTGAGATGACAAAACCAGATATTATCCGTTTATGCTAAGTAGTGATGGCACAGAAACTAGTTCTACAGCGATGTAAACATAGCGATACATTTGAACGTTGTTAAGGGTTATTTTTACTTTACTTTTATGTTCACTATACCAAAACTTTTAACATTTGTGCCATTTTTTTTAACATATCACTCAAAAAATATATCTTTGTCAGGTGAATAAACAAATCAACCATTAATTACAGACGTCTTCCATTAGCACAGTCACGTGCATTTTTATGAAGATGCACGTGCTGGTTTTGATCTTGTGCACATGCTGTTCTAAATCTCGTTCACATGCTGTTCCTAAGGGGGATTACAACCCTATCCCTTTTAATGGGAAAATTTGCAAAGACACTCACAGTCAAACAAAAAATGATGAAATAAAAATAAAAATTGTTTAAAATAGCTTAATAAATCAGCAAGGTACTGATCGTGTCATTATTTACGTTAAAATAGTATTTTTTTTTTAAATTAAATTATTATTTGAATTTTTGCACGCACAACTTGCCTACCTCATGCTGCCACCTGCTGGCAGCGTGTGCAAAATAACGGACATTTTTCAAACTTGTTTATTAATTTTAAAGAAATCTGCAATTTTAAAGTGAAAAACAACAATATGAGGCCCTTGCTGATCCATCCAGCCACCCTAAACAATTCTCACCCCCACCCAAACCTCCCTCATTCAATTGTGAGTATCTTCGCAAACCCGACCCATTGAAAAGGATAGGGTTGTGATCCCTCTTAAATCTCATGCTTATTTGGAACTCCATTGTTCTTGTTTTTGGAATGTTTTGCTAATTGGAATTCTTACTAGTTCAGCTTCTCTTAACTTCTTGATGTTTAAAATAAATACTTCACATGTAACTTATCGTTGAATACAGTTTATTTGGAAGTTATTTCAACATCCAAAAAGGGCTGTGTTTAAAATGTTTTCACGCACCAAATCCAAGCCATGGCTATTTAATTGAGTTAGGACAACAATGGTAACTGGATTGCATCGCCTGGAGTTGAGTAAATCCCTTAAAAGCTGTTGAACCCCTTGAGGAGAAAGCATATGCACCCAAACGGTTATGGAAGGGCTTTTGGGAGAAGCATTTCCTCCAGTATTGGGCCCTCCCACTTTAGTCTGGAAAACTAAATCGATAAAAGCAACTAATAAATTCTCAGTTGCAGAAATTTATGTAACCGCCGTAGTTGTTCTGATTAATGGCGCACCAGTTTCAGGCTTACTCTCTCGAAACGGGCCCATATAGCTATCCACAGTTGAATGGGGGGGGAGTAAACTGGCCTGGGGAAGAAAGCAATCAGGCGTGTGCTGGATTTAGAGAGAATTAAAACAGATTGGAAAACTCCAATGGCTCACAAGTGTGAAATTCCAGACTCAGGAGCGGGGGAAATGTCATGGCGAAGTGGCGAGACCTAGTTAGTAAAGCCTCTTGGCTTCCTACCACCAACAACGGATGCTTCCAAGTCTCCAGAGAATATCATCCAATTGCACACATTTGTCAGTCTGTTTTCTTTATTAATAACGCCCGCATTTTGAGGGATGATTAGAAGTCATGGCAACCAAACCATATGCATCAATTAATCGAAATGATTTTCAATAAAAAATTACTGACGATGGCAAACATTGCAATTGGTCACAAATGAGCATGTTGCCATACACAGCTGCCCACAAATTTTATGCAAAGGAAATATATGTGGAAATTTGAAAACGTTTTTTTTTTTTTTTGCAACAAGATGCCACAAGCAAACATGTTATAGACATTATATATTGTACACAAATTCGATCGATATCTGGCACGCAAAAAAAAACAAAAAAAACATTCACAAACGAAATTCTTTCTAAAAACAAAACAAAAAACTGACATGCAGACAAAACCATCTTATTGAATAATAAAAATATATATTTATATAAATGTCTTATATATACAATCTTCAAATAACTGCAGGATTGCAGGATACAATAATAATAAAGAAGAAGCCAGAGCTTCACCAGATGCGAAGCTGCTTTCATTCATAAAATTAAAAAATCAGATATCCCTGGTGAAAAAAACAATAGAAATCAATAGAGATTTCTATTGGTTTCTATTGTTATTTGGACACTTTATTGGTTTTAATTGTTTTCTATGGTTCCTGTATTGTTTTCTATGGTTCCTGTATTGACTTCTATGGTTCCTGTATTTACTTCTATGGTTTGGCTGTATTGACTGAACAATAGAAAACAAAAGAAAACCATAGAAAACAATTGAAACCAATAAAACCAATAGAAAACAACGTTCCAAATAACAATAGAAAACAATAGAAATCTCTATTTTTTTTACCAGGGATTTTAAGGAGTACCATTTTGCAATTTAAATTTCTTCTTACATCATAAAGAGTATTTCGAAATATATTTGCAATGAAATAAACTGAAAGAGCTCAACCGAATTTGTGGATAAAAAAAGAAAAATTGAATGGCTTTAGCTTCAGGAAAGACCTTGGCATACTTAGTTAATCTGCAGTGTGCTTCCGCAAGTGCGACTGCCAACCAACCAATCTAACCACTACCCTCTCAAAATCCCCCTTATTATTCTCGTGATTTTCCAGGTTCAAGACCGTAAAATGAGGAAAACCCTTTATTGACTATCAAGTCATATTATATAACCGATTACCGATTACAACCTATCTCATCGCCACAAAGCACTTTATTTTCTGTTTACCATTCAACGTGACGCAGAAAAATGAACGTCACACATTTCCACTAGCAAAACGAATCGTTATGTTTCGAGTGTTATTCTAATCTCAATATCACTATTTTTAGCCACAACATTCGACATTTCATTAAGTATTCAATAATTATATAATCAAAAGTTTCCATTTCCATACACGAGCATAAGTGTTGGGCAACTATCGCTGAAAAGCTGGATTTTTCTCATTGTAAATGATTACAGTTGGTAACGATGCATTTGTAGTATAATGTTGTACTACAAATGAAATTTATATCCGAGGGATTCTTATTTTGACAATAAGTTATTTTTCAAACGCAGTGAATTGGCGTCATCCTATTGGGAAAACCAACCTCGTAATGGATACAAAATTACCATTTTTACATTTCGAATTACCGTCACTAGAGTTTGATGAAACAACTTAGTTGACGTAATAACAATGGGATAAACTGTTCACAGGAAATGTCCCAAAAAGAGCGATTCTCAAATTGTCCTGCCAAATTTATTCAAATTTCAGACATGACCCAAGGAAAACGAGACCCAGACGAGCCCATCATTGTGTCGATTATACCCTAAAAAATACAGAATAGCGATGTATTCATTACAGGTTCTGTATAATATGGTTTAAGCATTTAATAGCAGGCAAATAAATGCCCCTGTAGACCGTAGCAGCCAAGACCAGTTCTGCGCTGCTATAAAAAATCTTATACTCAGTTGGTAGAGAACATTTGGGTGTGCCTTTTGGACCTTCAATCACATAGTAACACAAGTCCCACTCCACCCCTAATTCTAACTGGAAGACTGGACCAGTTTCCAAGCCCTTCGAGGAATGCTGAATACTCAAGCTGACTAAGCAGGTCTATTTAAAAAGAAATCTGGCTGTTGTTGTTTGCCAAAGTATATCAACAACCCCTCATTCCATTGTGACGGAATTTCACATAACATGCATTCGTACGATTCTCAAAGCTAGTTTTTGTTTTGATAACAACGTCGTGGATGTTTTAAATTCAACTAATTATGGAAAAATAACAGTTACTAAACTGACACTAATTCTTGCACAACAATTTTCGTAAGCGAGAGGACGCTGAAATTCAGTACGTGTTTGTTAACAGTCATTTTGTATAAATCATGCACCTACTTGCCAACTCTATTTATAGGAAACCGTTAGAAAGTATATGTATAATTCGGTTGGTTTCAACCCCTTTCTTTTATCGCGACACTTTGCTAACATGAAAATGTTTCCTTCCGAACTTTTCCATGTTGCTGGGGACGTTCACCTCTCCTGATTCAATAAGTAATAAACAAGTTTGTTAAAAAAACCATATATTTCGTTTAGGTCTTCATTTCCCATGGATGAATTTGTAGTCAAGGACAATGTTAGAAAACATTTTTCTGTAAACATTTCCTCCAATATTAACACTGTCACGTTGGCATCACACTCGGTGCATTCACACCTGAGATGTAAACAGGTGTGGATGTAATTTCAAAAAACAGATATTGAAAAAGGGGCAAGGGGTACAGTAAACAAAAAGGGGGTCAGGCCACCTATTCTATTTGTAAATAAACAAATGACTAACAAAGCCTAAGCTGCTACTATTATTGTCATTATTTTTCTAAGTACCGAAACGGCCTTGTGAGTTAAAGAAGAAGAAGAAAAAAACAATTTCTCAATTTTAGATTTCCATCGCTGGCGTAGTAAACGATTGATGCAATACAATTAAGTCCCTCCCATTTATCCTCCATTGAAATTGGACACCCACCATTTGCCATTGCTAAGCTACGTGTATTACGCAAGTGCATTCATACAAAATCAACTTGCTCACGTCACTATATTTCAATACATTTTGTCAGATTGGACGTGAGTTGGATGGCACAAGAATAAACATTAAGACGTAATCTCAATATCAAGCTTACCACATGGATATCAGAATAGAATAACCGCCCTTGAGTAAGCCCCCATTTCAATTTTCCATCAGATTTCGAATTTCCCAAGTCCCATGAGTGAGACTTAATACATAATTAAGATAGACAAAACTTTTGAGTATGCCTGCTTGAAAGGCATCATCATTACAGGTCTTATTTTTTCACCCTTTGACACCATCTGCTATCTAAAAGAAAGCTGGACTAATAAAAAAGAAATGGCCCGCAGGAATGCAGCAGATCAGGGCCCAGTTGTCCATTTGAATACTAATTAATTCAGATCGCAAAAACGTGTTTCACACTCATTACGAGTTAGAAAAGAGTAACCTTTCTTAGGTCAGAACCATTTAAAGTCGTGAATTTGCATGTTTTTGAATGGCGTCATAATTTGAAGGTATGATAATTGTATAAGTATTCCTCGAAGTGTATGTATGACAGCTCCCATTCTTAACTGTGTTAGTAGTATAACGCGTTTTGATAGTAACAACACAGTGTGTTAATTAAAACCAAAGCGGGACTGGGCTCTTTGATGTTTAGTTCGACAGCTGATTCCCGGAATATATTGGGGGAAAGTACCTCTGAAAATTGGCTACGACTGGTTCCTGTTCCCAACTTTCCCCCTTTAGGTATCTTTAAATGTAAACAACCTCATTTCTACATTTCCTTAGTTTTTTAAATCTCCTTTTAGCATTGCAACAAGATAAAAAATATATCTTAACATTGCTTAAATTATTTTAATTTGATTTACAAAACCAAAGGTGTGTAATCCTCACACTAGTTTTACTAATGAGTTCTTACAAAGATAATCTCAAACTAGAAACGTGCCACAACTCATTAACATTCTTCTTCTAAAATAATAATTATCAAGGTTTATGATTTAGTCGTTAGCCTTATGAACAAAATTTTAGCGAAATACAGGGAGCTACACGTTTAACGCTGCTATTCTGTACCTGTATAGCTCTAGCTTACTGCAAATTCACGACCTTCGGGGGAAAAAAAATTTATGAAACAATTGGTAAACACTCGGATTTACGACTCCCGTCACATATGGTAACACGCGTATTAAGCTTTTCCCAGATTTGATACACTTCAGTTTTGGGGTGCATAAATACATCCAGAATTGATGCGCGACAATGTCAAAACTAAATACTCTCATATATTGTGGAAAAACGAGATCGCCATTTTGGATTCAACCAAGTTCATTATTTTGAAACCTCAGAGTCAGGTTCTAGAATCTCATCCGTACGATTTCACCCGTCGTTCGACGCGTACGTTGAATACAACAAACGAAAATGCAACTCACCATTGCTGCTATTAAAGGTGTAAACGACAACAAACAGAAGCACAAGAAGAATTTCGTAGCTTTTAGTCATTTTGGTTGAGCAACGTAACACATCGCTTACGGACCCCATCGCAAATACAACTTAATTGCAACGCTATTCTTGCGAGGAAGACGGCGACCTCTCGCGAAGAAAAAAGGCGTAAAGAGTGCCCTCTAGTGGCGTTTTTTGTAACCATTTTAAAAGGGGAGAAAAACTGAATTTAAATAATAATAGACCTACCTTCGAGACCATTTTTTGTGGAAATTTTTGGTTCCCTATAATGGATGGCCTAGCCTTCAACTTACTATATATATAAAAAAACACGAATAAAAGCCGCTGGTCTCATTTCGATGTTCCCTATTTCAGCGGTGTATATTTTTCAATTTACAACTTTTTCCCACACCTGCTGTAATTATAAAAAAGCCATGCAAACATGCATTTAACAACATAAGCTTTAGGGCGAAATCCATGACTGGACCATGTATAAATTAGTTAAAAATTTGATAGTGCACAATATAACCAACAAAATAATTTCCTTGGGGCCAATCACAATGTAATTTTTTTCAAAAATGCAACTGTAATATTTGTTTCAAAAGTATAACGTAAGCTTTTATCTATAAAGAATGTTGTATACATTTACAAAAAATTCTTATCAAATTATTACCAATAAACTTATATTTGATTTTCAAGCTGCTAAAGCAGTACCGATATTTGTATAACTAATTTCTGTATAGTAAAACTAATTTACTATGATAAAAATACTTTTTATCGTTGATAAGTAAGATAAAAGATATTCATACAGATAACCAGTTTTCCATATTTTTTCAAGTTTTTGAAGATAACATTCTGTTAATGAACCTAAATTTACTCAACAAAATATAATCGAAGTTGTCGATAATCTACAACAAAATCAAACTAGGGTGGACGCTTCACTTTCTAAAAATAAATATTTCATTTCCAACTTGGTTCCAGTTTTAGACGATCCGAGACAATATCCTCCGAACAACATTAAACGCCTTCAATTTCTAAACTAGTTAAATATGAATTCATTTTATTGGGACAAAAGAAATATTAATACACGCAAACACTTTGGATACACTTGTGAAGCCTAAATTTATTGTCAAGTTTCATATATTTTTTTCGTTTTTTATCGCTTTTTTTTTACACAAATTTATGGGCTAAAATGACGCTTTCATGAACTTACACTCATACTTAATTGTATCACTTCACAATTTTGTACACATACTCAGCAACGGTCCCTAATGAAACGTTCATGGGCTTCGTTATTCAATGTAGTAGCCATGCAATGGATGAGACTTAAAAAGCTTAATTAGACAATAAAAAGTGGCTACAACTTGAATTATATTCACCAAGCTGGGAAAAACAAATTGCCCAGTGCAACATTTCATTGTGCCGAGCCCTATTTTTTTTTTTTTGCCAAATAATCCCCATTCCCATCGGTTAATACGAGCAAAACCTCAAAGCTCGTATCTAGAAGACCGACTTTTTTTAAAAAGCTTGCTCACTTCAGAGTACAGCCACAAAATTATATACAGTTAAAATAAAGGGAGATTCCCCAAAAAAGGGGAAATGAAATAATGATAATTCCGAGTCGCGCCGTAATGAATGGCGACACCAGCTAGCCTATACAAATTCGGTTAACAGGTACTTAATTACCGAGGGAGGAAAGGAAGTGGAATCGAGGGCGAGAAATAGTTTAATTGATGCCACTAGAAGGACTTGACAAAACGTTACGAATAGGACTGAGGAATAGTGAGGAGGGGATGCTTGGAGGGAGAAATAGTGAGGCCAAGTTACGTCGGCAGGAATTACTACTAAGAGTCGGACATGAAAGAATTTTGGCTCTTCCATTCTTCCAATTCCTTGATTTGCAGTCTAAGAAACAATATCCTGAAAAAAAAAAAGAAAAAAATGTCAAACATTATAATAAAAATGAATTATTAAATCTTCAACGAATTCCCAGAAATCAAAAGTTCAAACAATCTGGACTTGCAAACCGACTTTCTGAACCGCGTTTTAAGATTTACGAGTACCATTTAAAGAATACTGAACCAAAATTTGCATTTTTTTCTCTCCAGAATACTGTAATCGATATGCAGATAAGACAGTTACAGATGAAATATTGCAATTTTTTTCGTTGCCTTCCCAAAATAGAATGTCACAGATTTATGGCCTAACCTTTGCTCTTGTAAAGTGGCTTGAATTTCAGCGACTCTCACAAGCGATCTGGCAGACTTCAGCTCGGCAGATACTTTAGTACAGGTTAAGCTTCCTATATTATGAGCGTCTTCACTGTATTTGTTAGCCTGTTGAAATAAACAAGATGATGTAACTTTGCAGTTTCCTATTAGCATCTAAAATAAATATGACGTACTTGTCTTTCCGCATGGTCCGCTTGCCATCCCATGACATGTTTTATTAGATCATCCCTAAAATAGTTTGCCAATGATGGGCTAAGAGTGGGAACAGCAGGTCTTAGGGCCGCAGATGCCAGTGACGTGGTGCCCGCGCTTGCTATGCCCTGTAGACTACTTATACTAGATGTTGGACTATCGCGCCTTGATAATAAAAATAAAATGAATGTCATGAAACACCCGCAGCGACTTTGAAAATGCATTAAAAACCGTCCGAGAAAAGAGAAGTTACCAACCTCGAAGACCGGTGGCTGTATTCGGATCCGGGACTCGACCTGCCTCTATCTCGGTCCTCTTCGTTTCTTAGAGGTATAGATATAGCCTGATTCTGCGTCATTGTGGGCAGAGGGGAGCGTTGAGTAGGAAATGGAGATGCGTCAGGTTGAGTGCAGGTGGAATGAGGAGAGTGGCCAGGCATGCCTAAAATTGTAATGAAGAAAAATTACTCTACATTCACGTAACATTAGTCAAGTTAAAAAATAAAAACATTTTCCAAAGAAAGTAATGTTTTTAATGTATATGCGGTTCTTGAAAACGAAATATTAAAATATTGACCGGAAAATTGCATTATTGAATTTGCAGATTTTAATGCAATTGATTTTAAAATTCATGCAATATAGTGCATATACGCGTTTATTTCTTTTTTTAAAAAATAATTCAAAACATTACTGAATTTGAAATACGACTTCAAATTAAAGAACTACATGTCAGTGGGAAAGGAGGTGAACTAGTCACCCCACATAAAGTGGATATCAGGGTCCACAAGCAAAGGGACCCACTCCTATAATAGTGTTACAAGAGACATCACACATTACATTGGGCACTCAGTATAAGGGTGACTTGGTGACTTTTACATTAGTGACGGGACAACATTTTTGTGTGTATATACTTGTAAACATAAACGATTATATATGAAGAAATTGCACAGGGTGTACAGTAGATGACGGTACGTTTAGTACATATCAGTTTTTACAACAGCTGTTGACTGTAATTTAACTAAAGCTTTTGAGAGCAGATTTTAGACCATTTTAGAGCCATTTCGAGTACTGTGAAGCAAAGAAAGTTGAAAAACACTGAACTAAGTTTTGACTAATTTATGGATTTTAATGCTTAAAAAAGTGTTGAAGAAAAGCTCCTGAATAAATTTAACGGAGAACAGTATGCTACGTACTTGATTGTGCAAGGGTTACTTGTCTCGTTAAAAACAGTGCAGTTTGCAAAGTTTGAAGGGCTAAAACGAAAACGAAACGATGATTCACAAAAGACCAATAGATATAACAGCTGAGCTAACCAAATTGTGCGATAAATAGCAGGCTTACCTTCGTGCGCCGAAAGTTCCGGTTTCTCCATGCTTTGCAATCCCTTATTGCCAGTTAACTGGGACAATAATTTAGGTAGGTTGGCAAGCGAGGGGTTATTAACAGATGATGCATTCTGATGATTTGTAGAATTACTTTGCTGGTTAGAAAAAGACACGGGTGTTTGTGATTGTGATTGGGAATCACAATGAGATCCGGGTGGTGTACTGTCTGAAGAAATGTCCATGTCTTGGGTCTGAGAATCTGTCAATTGGACAACCCAAGTTAGAAACCCGAATTTGTAATGTCCAGTATGTCCAATTTATCATGCAACTCTCAACTCGATGAGTATAGTTCCATGCGAAAACATCATTCGTCAATTTGTTTTTAAAAATATATCTGTGCAGGTGAAACTTAACGTGCCTCTTGTGGGATAAATGGAAAGAAATTACACCTATACCTCGTTATACAGCCTTTTTTAATTGTGGCACTTTTTCGATTTACGGCCCACAATGCTTCGTTATACGGCCAAACAATGTGACCCAAAAATGTGATAAGTTACCCCAATTTGCACAAACAAAGTCGAATTTGGCTAACAATAAAATCACGTATGGGTTTCACTTTGTTTAAGAAGGAAAAAATGAAAATCACAATGCAGAAAAAATTGATTCGTTCTAAGGCTTTTTTCGCTTTACGGCCAACTTTTCCGGAACGTATCTAGGCTGTAAAGCGAGGTAAGGGGTGTACTTAAAAAATAAATGCATATGCATTACAATCATTCACATGCATTACAATTCAAAGAATCAAAAAGGGACACAAAAGAAGCAACATTAGTAGCCCAAGTTTGTTAATTTGTTTTGAAAACACACAGGAGAATTGTAACATTCTAGAACAAGTAACAATTTTGGATTGCCAATATAGGGACCAGGAACCGTCTAAACATTGATTAAAGCTTATTCCCCCATCTGATCAACTTCTGTTAAAGTACAATAAACCATTTCAAGCAAAGATGGCAATTCGTTTGTATTCTAAGAATTTTTGGTACTTGTTTGTTAACTCCCCGACACGCGAAGTATGGCATGTCAAAAAGCAACATAATCACACACCACACCACACCTAGCCTAGCCTAACCTAACCTAACTAACCGATTACGTTGCTTTTTGACATGCCATACTTTGGGTGGCGGGGAATTAACAAACAAGTACCGAATTTCTACATAAAGCATTTATGATGACAAGTATAAGATCATTATTAAGATTTACAACACAAAACATGATAAATATTAGGGATTAAGCTAATTAACACAAAATTGGAAAGTTGTATTTTGCAATATAAATATATTGGTCTTACCTTCACTGCTTTTTCTACTTTTAGCCTTGCGCTCCCCATCTCGCCGAGACGACTCTTTTGACGAACGTTGATCTGAGCGGTCTGGATGCCTCGCCTGTTCTTCCTTGAATTGCTGATGACTATTACTGCGATGTAAATAGTCTGCTTGGGGCATTGTGTGTCCTCGAGATGTCGAACTCGAAGAAGAAGGGCCTGCTCCTTGTTTAACATGGTTCATGTGATGGCGTTGGTCCTCATGGCTTCGTGTGGCTAGATAATGTTGGTGGGTAATTGAACGAGCATTGCGCTCACTGGAATGTCTGTCACCTATTATGCAAAAAGAGAATTAACATAAAATAAAAGCAACCATCACTCCAGTTTAATCATATCAAATTATTAACCGTGTATCCCATATTAAGCTTAGGTTTATCTTTTGCTTACTGAAGTTTACATAACGACAAACACAACATTATTGTTGTTGCTATTCTAGAATGACACGTCCAGAAGGTTATTAAAGTCAAGTTCTTACAAAAATAAATAAATAAAAATAGGAAACGGCAACTTGAATTACCTGATTTATCGTGGCTAACATCTCTCCCTTTATTAGGTTCAGCGGATGACTTTCCTTGTTGCCTAAAACAACGAAAATATTCAACATTAGAATTGAAAACTTTTCTCATTTTAACTAGCAGTAGTCGAAAAACTTGCCTCTCCCATTCTGTCCATTCCTTAGGCTTCTCCCACTGAGAAACTTCGGTCTTACAATTGTAGTAATATCTTTTTCCGGAGGAACTGACATGCTCGGACCAATCCCCCACTTGCAATCTTTTCTCTTTTTCCTTCTCCCTGTCCTGTTTTTTTTTTAAAATTCGTTATTCGACTGCTAAACCAATTCAAGTAATATGACAAACAAAACTCACTTCTGTATTACTACTCCTATCGTGATTGCTGCGATGTTCGCTACTACTGTTGCCACTGTTAGCTGTATCAATGCTGCGGTGAGATGTTGGATGATGTTCACGGTTTGTGGGTAACTTAATTTTTTCTTTAGGAGACTTGTTGTAATCTAAATTAAAATATTTATTTTTAACAAGGTGCATCGAAATCAATTACAACGCTTTGTTCACAAAACCAAAATTTACATTTAGAAGTCAATATCAAGCATGAGACCAAGCAATTATTCATGTTTTCCCTGACAATCAATTTCTGGGATTTACAAACATTTAGCATACAGCAGATCATCGACATAGTTGTCATGCTTAATGTGAAGGCTTTGTATAATCTTCAATATTGTGCCATTACAGACGTAATGAAGCAAACAGGGTTAATTGTATATAACTTTTACAGAGCATGTGATGATATATATATATATATATGCTAAATGTACATCTAAGAAAGACTCAAACACTTGATGGATTCAAAAGCATCATTGCAATTACAGTAAGTGTTGGCCCACAAATGTCTAATCACACTGCACAGTAATGCTAAGTCCACTCTTTCACTACAGTTCATATCCACATGGTTCGATTTTTACATTAGCAATAATGTTAAGTCTACTCTTTCACTAATGTCTATATCTTCATAGTACAATTTTTACACTAGCTATCATAATCAATTTGTCAGGTGGCATAATATAGTAGTAATTAAACTTAAGTCTCTGTACGTACTCAGACAGATAACATAGCCACCAAGACACTAAGCTTGTGGGACCTAGACTCACGAAGCAGTATTGTTGGAAATTGCCGAGTTTTTACGGGAACATAATTAAAATTGTACTCGCCGCAAATATAATTTAAATTATAACTCGGCGCACAAATTCTATTGCAGAAAACTGATCGATGAATGAATTAAGGTATTGTTTCATTCATTTATTATTATCTTTTATTGGTAAACCACTTGACGAATATGCGTACCAAGTGTAACTTTTTTGATATGTAAATATTTGCCCACTTTGACTCAGGACAAAATACCGACTTCTGGTGGGAAAAGGAACTCGCCAAATACTGCATGTGTGTTGCAGCCTTTATATCAAGTTTCGCAAAGCTTAAGCAACAGAACATGCAAATACAAGTGGGTTTTTTAATGGACTAACGGTCATCCACTCAAGAATTTTGTAAGAGATAACCTAATATAATTAACAAATAACTGTCTACTAAATCTACTTCAAATGCAGCTCAACAAAATAAAAGACAGTCTTACCTTTATCGTGCTTCTCCCTCTCTCTTTCTTTAATCCTTTGTAGATAGGATGCCTTGCTGTTATACGATCTATCTCTCGGACTTGCTCTACTACCGTCAGGGCTGTCACTTCGATATGAACTTCCATTACTTGGTGAATCTCGCATTTTGTCATTGTAACGATCATTGTAGCCAACTTTGGAATATTTATTTGAATTCTGAAACAAGATAAAAAAAAGCATGAATGCAGATTGTAATTTACAACAAAAAAAAAGGCAAAACATTGATCATTGCATGGTAAAGTTATGCATTTGGAGATTGTGGATGAGGGCAAAATAACTTACACATACATGGTAATGTATCGTGCACAAATAAGCGATCATATTGTCATATTGTCACGCTCAAAGGGCAAACTTTCTCCTATGTATACTTTGGAAACGTGAATAAACAGAGCTTCCTGATCAATACACAACTATGCCCATTGCATCAACATATATTGATCATGACACACTACATCTTAAGATTGTAAGATGTGAAGGCAATTATGTTTAAAAATGAGTTGGAGATAAACATAATCATAAGGGACAGGGAAAATTATACACAAATAAGTTGTATGCAGTCAATAGATAGTATTGCGTGTATACATACTAAAGTTACACATTAACTACTTAATGCATGATTGTAAATGAACTATGGTTGTCTACTTTTGGAATTGTCATGCAGTATTTAAGGAATTTAATGCGTATAAAGGCTGCAAGGACCAGTTTCTGAAAAACGTGGTGTGCCCATGAAGGTATGCCATTATCTGATTCAGAAATTTAACATGATTACTGAAATTTTAAACCATGCAAACTACGCATGTTACTACTAATTTCGGGAAATTACATAAACGCTGTCCAAAATTAGGGTGAAGCGCTTGTGTTTTAAAATTCAACGAAGGTAAATGAATACAGAATTCATATAACTTCATGAATGATAAGATCACTTCTAGGAATTCTGCATTATGTTTACAATCAAGTGAAAGCGCTTCTCGTCCAATGTTAGGCATGTTAATTGCCCACGGCAACATTGTTTAATGATTATTCTGTAAATAAAGCCTTTATAAATGCTCTAAACGATAAAACATTTCATTAAACTCGACATCGTCAAACAGAGAAGTACAGGTTTTTTTTCAGAATAAGGACGACTTCATTTGGTCTTGGGTCATCATCCTTAGAGACTGACCTGGTATGGATGAGCTTGGTTCCTATCAAAATACCTAAAGAAAATAAAAACAACATAACATTAGATGACGTAAAAGGTCCATTTTTGGACTATTAAAACGAAATTTAATTTCGTTTCTTCGTTTCATGACAACAAACATGGCGGATCTGTCATTAACATTAGGGTAATAAGCCATAAAAAATGAACCGCATACCCATCATTCAGTCGTTGAAGTTTCCTTGCATGCATTACCATTAATGCTAATGTAATTATTTATATTTTCTCTACAATTAAACCGTAATTATTGCCGTGAAAAATCTTAATTTTATCAACTAGAAATGGAACGAACGAAGTCCCTGACCAGACGCCATGACACATACAGGAAAGTACGAGTCGGCGCACTAGGTTGAAGAGCATCACTTATACATTTTTTTAAAAAATTTATTGAAACAAATTACATGTGAGCTAATAAAAGTGTTTCCTGGATTGTTTTATAGACATATTAAATGCATTCCATTTGAATTTGGTTATGAAAAATAAACTTGGTGTGCTCATATAATGATAACCAATTGAAGCCAACAAGTAGCGACTTAAGTGCCCCTAGTAACAGCAATAGAAATACGGCGGCCATGTTGAAACACTCTCTTTTCGTAGTTCCCATATCTATAATGCATTCTTACCATGAACAACGTGTTTATTAATAATTATTTAAGATAAATATTAATATAAAAGTAAATAAATAGTTCCACACGTCAATTTTTAAATGCATAGGAGCGAATCACTAATTATTAACATTAATTTATTTATTGATACTTATAACTTCAAAGAAAACGATCATAGAAAGGAAATTTATAACCTGTGCATTAATATATTTAAAATACAGTAAAAATTATAAAAAACCTAATATTAAAATCATAAATAACATACAGATTAGCATTGAAGGATAATAGTATAGGTAAAAGTAAAAATAATGTTGACAAGAATGCTTGGAATCAATCCATATAATGCTCAATAGAGAGCTCCAATATGGCAGCTTAGTGTGCTAAAAACTGTTTTCTGCTGCGTCTTGATGACTGCGGTGTGCCATGTTCAAACCGAATTAAAATCTCGCTTATTTTCTATTGTTTGCATTTATAACATTTACCGTTTTAATTGGTAACTTACTATGTAGTTCTCAATTCAAACATTTCGCATCAGGCTGCCTGGTGATGACGAAATGAGGAAAAGCGACTGACCTACTTTATGCCCGAAGGTAAATGGCAAGTGTTCAAAGTTCGCTATTGTTTATGCCTGAGTTAAAATATGGAAATAAATGACATTTAAATTAACCATTGAATTTCGTTTGAACTTTGACAGGTTGTGAATGCAGCGCAGTAAGGGAATGCCAGGCCCTAGCACCCAGAATGGAAATGGGGGGCAAGGTTTCAATCATACATTTCATATCATTACATAAGTTTAGGGAGGTAGTGGGCTATGTGGTCGCTGTATGGCGCGCCAATTAATACAGAATTAGTGTGCTTTTAGCTGTTGAAAATTTATTCAAAATATGATCTTGAAAAGGGAAGCATGATCTTACGTTTTTGTTGCAAACATTTTTTTGGGGTAAATCTAGTTTGGTCATCATCTCCATGCAGACAAAAACAGGAAAATGCTGTTTGAAACACAATAGGTCGTGCAAAAATTCAAGTTTATCAGTTACTACAAATCTGCAATAAAAACTTGCCGTTCCAGAATGCTATGATTGCGTGACCAATCCTGTTTTTATAAAAAACACATTACATTTTATATACATTTTATTTGTGCTATTAAACTTTGAAAATGTATTTCACAAAACTTTTAGGGTGCCTCTTAACATCGCCGAACATTCATTGTACGGGTTCACATCCCGATCCGAAGTTGCGCGATGAATGTTTGAGATGAGTAGAGGCACTCTTACACGTCTCAGGTCCATAATTAATGTTGTAACCATCCTCCTGTCATTACTTAAAATTCTCCTCATTTCCTCTTTTTTCCTGACTCTAATTTGCATATGACAAATGTTCGTGTGGGATGTCGTATTAAAATACATAAAAATAAATCACTTAATACCATTTCCAATATGTTCATACATCCCTCACTAAACTATATATAAATTATAACTATTAACACAAATGCTTCATCCCATTAATGCATTACTGTACTTGTTGCTTATTTGCATGTAGCATTACAGAAGTTACTTGTGGCATTGGACCAAGTGCAAGAGAAGGTGGATGGCACTGAAGATGATTACCTTTTTTTAATAAATGTGCTGCAAAATCGTGAGCTCAGAGCACTAGTACAGGTTAGCTAGTAATTTCTTCATCACCGTCAGTTCCTCGCCGTCGGCATCCTATAAATTCATAAAAAACGTTATTGCATTATGTTTGCAAGGCTTATTTACTTGCTGGACGTACTAAGATCGCATTTCGTTTTACACTGTGACTTATTAATATCCAATTTATTATAGGTGCACAGCTGTATTTCTGAGAATGGCCAGCGATTACCCTCTCCCGTGGAAACATCTTCTTTGGGTCTACTCGAAGATGTAAGTTTAACAAATTTTGATGCAGACTTATCCCCAAATGGCACTCATAATTAGTATTTTACTTTTTATAGGTTTTTGAGATTTTATGCGAAAAAGACCACATTTCTGAAGTGCAAGAACTCTGTCAAATTCTTCAAACTCCACATATTCAGGCAAGTATTGACTATTCAACTTAAATACATCAAATTTAATTTTTATAAATTGCTTTTTATTTGTATAAATTGTAGGCTGTTTTAGCAGCACATGATAAGGTGGCCAGAAAAGAGTATTTTCCAAAATTGCCCGAGATTCCACACGAGGTTGATGAAGATGAGGAAACCGTCAAAATCGTTCAACTCGTAAAGAGCAATGAGCCTTTAGTGAGTATCAGGATTTTTATGTTGTGCCTGACATGTAGTTCTGCATTTTTTTAAAATAGCCTGGAATATATTAAAAGTTCAATAAAATACATTTTTTTTAAAAAAAAAGAATGCATGATTGCAAATTTCTAAAATAAGTTAATTAATATTTAAGTTTTTTTGTCTAAACTGTTATTACGACTGTAAATGTATTAGATTAGTGCTTGTTAGAAACTGAGCCAAAATCGTGCTCAATTTTGAGTTTCAATCAGGTTTCTTTGCAACTTATTAAGCTTGCCATAACGAATGAAGAGCCATTGGTGGTAAGTGCATTTCCACTAAAATGACCACAAGTAATATTTTAATTGCACTGTGTGTAACATTATTTTACCTAAAATGTAAAGCAATAGTTGTTTTTTATTTGTTTTAGCTTATACTTTTTATCAATATCTGAAAAACACAATTCTTCTTGCTCTGTATTTGTAGTAAACACATGTTCAGAATTAACTAATTTTAATTTCTGGCAATTTATAATGCATATGGTTTTCTAAGTGCTAAATTTAATGTTTAGAACATAAATTAAACAATGTCAATTATGCAAATTAAACGTTTATGAAGACATTAACCAAGTTTTAATTTCAAAAAATAATGTTTGCCATAATTTTCAAAAGAAGCCGAGTAAATTAAGAATCACTTGCTAGATAAACATATGTTCGTATTTTGCACATTTTGCATACATTATGGTCTTCAGTAATTTTAATTTGGGTAATCTATGCTGAAAATTAAGCTAATAGTATCGGTGAATTAAACTTTAGTGAAAGTCAAGCTCTAAAAATAACTTTACAGAAACCTGAAGCTAAAATAATGGAATTGGAATTGATTGAAAATTTTATATTTAATTATTAGTTTTTATATAAATTACAAGCTTAATTTACACTGTTTTTATCTTTTTAAGTGTACTTTTAACAAAGATAAAAGTAAACAAAGATGAAAGTTTCCTTCTCAACTTTATTTCTTACCATTATTTGCAAATCTTAACAGACTGAAATTAAAGAACCATTGTGCATAAGATATTATTGGGATGCAATGGGATTGGGTCATGTCGCTCAATCTAATCTTTTTGTAGGGTGCAACTATCAAGATCGACGCGCGGTCAGGGACCATCATCATTGCACGAATAATGCATGGAGGGGCAGCTGATCGAAGCGGTCTTAACTCCATTCCATTTCTTAATTCATTCTTAGATTGATGTGAATGCATTTATTGATCTTCTTTTCTTACCTTTGCATAGGCTTAATCCAAGTGGGGGATGAAGTTCACGAGGTAAACGGGATGAATGTCCGCGGGAAAACGCCAGCAGATGTTCTCCGGATTCTGGTACGCAGAGCTCTGATGCTAAAATATATAAAACTTATAAAAATCATTTTTCTAAAAATAAACCAAAATTGCTTCTAATCACTCATTCTTATTCAATTACATTTTTGGCCCCGTGACACGTGGATAACTTTAGGAGGTAAAACATAACTTTTAATAAAAACTAAAATGTACAATTTGCATGCTATGCTACGATACCCCATTTCTGACCTTTTGCAGCAAAGTGTCGATGGAACCATTACATTCAAACTTATTCCATCTGATGGGAAATTTCATGCCAGGGAAAGTAAAGTAAGCGGCGTTTTCAATTATTTTCTTTTCATCGGAACTGAAGATTTAATGCCGAAATTAACTAATGTGGTTGTGGTCGTCAGGTGCGTGTACGAGCTCACTTTGATTATGTTCCGAAAGAGGATCGGGAAATCCCGTGTAGGGATGCGGGGCTTGCGTTTCAGAAGGGGGATATTCTCCACATAGTAAACCAAGACGATCCGAATTGGTGGCAGGCAAGACGAGAAGGCGACCGAAATATGAGGGCGGGCTTGATTCCAGGAAGGCAGTTGCAAGAGAGGCGAGTAAATACAGGAAATGCAAACGAGCAAATGTATTTTGAAGAATTGTCGGATGTACTTTTGGTGCCTTTTTCATGTGGGCAATCTTTCTAATATGCAATCAATTTAGCTTATTGTCAAAATGCTTACATGGTTTATTTCGATAAATTCAGGCGGATATTGGCTGCAAGAAACGTGGAAATCTCTGATGAAGAAGAGGATAGTGAGTTTCCCTAATTACATATGAGCAACATCCAAACAGTCGCATTCTCGGACTAGACTGTCAAACTGAACTGCAATCCCAATTTGTTCTTATAGTCGTACCAGATTGTAAATCACCAGGGCTATCCAAGAAAAAGGCTAGAAAGACCAAAAAGATTATGTACGAGGCTAAAGAAAACGACGGTAACTTTGAATGTGATTGCTTCAGAATGAATTCTTGCTGCAGTTTTGGTCTCGTATATTAAAAGACCCTTGCAATATTTTGTGTGACCCATTTAAGATTATGACCGTGAGGAAATTGCGACTTACGAAGAGGTGGCCCGCTTATATCCTCGTCCAGGCATTCACAGACCAATCATTTTAATAGGTATAGTTGTGTAATTACAAAGAATTGGTTGTCTGTTCTAATGCTTTTCAAATCTTAACGAGTTTTCATTTAATCTGTTTTTACCAGGACCTCCTGGAGTTGGCCGGAACGAACTGAAACGACGATTAATTGCTATTCAACCAGACCACTTTAAAAAAACCATTCCCCGTAAGACTTATTTTTGGATTCAAGATGGAATTGAAGTCGATGTTGTTTGGCGTCCCCATTTCTTAACTTAGACAAAATTTCAAATTCACAGACACCTCGAGACCCAGAAAACCAGCGGAACTCGAAGGCAACGAGTACTATTTCGTGTCGAGGGAACAAATGGAGGAAGAAATCCGTACGGGACAGTTTGTCGAACACGGTGAATATAAAGGAAATTTGTACGGCACTTCGTTGGAAACCGTTAAATCAATCGTGAACGGTGGTTATGTTTGCATCATGAACCCTCATCCCCAGGTAAGCGTCGCTATTCACTATTTTAAGTCTCGCCCAATTTGGGATAACAATCATTCTCCTTGTCAGGCATTGAAGATGCTACGCACTGCCGAACTGAAGCCATATGTCATTTTTGTGAAGCCTCCGACTTTTCCGATATTCAAAGAAACTCGCCAAGATAAGCATGCACGGTCAACATTCGATGAGTACAGTTCACGAGGTTTTACGGTAAGAATCCGTGGGATTTCTTCGTATTGAATCTTATAAACGTGTCCGAGACACTATCATTCTTAAATTTTATATACAGTATATTTAATGCCAGTAATAAATTTTGGAATAATTTAATTGCCATAAAATACAACATTTCAACTTGGAATTAATAAGAATATTTTCATTTTCTGTACTTATTAGGATGACGAGCTGCACGACATTATCGACAGCGCAAATCGAATAGAATTTTTGCATGGACACTTATTCGATGCAACGATTGTGAACGAAAACTTGGCCGAGGCATTTGAAGATCTGTTACTGCTGAGCAAGAAGATAGAGGTGGAACCTCAGTGGGTACCAGCCGGTTGGATCAATTAATTGACATTCCAAAGTTTATAATTGGTTGAAGACGAGAGCAGTCACAAAAATCTGAAGGCTATTCCAGAATGGAAACTTTACCCTACTATTTTGATAATGTCTATCAGTTGGGCTTCCGGCAAGGTAATTTAAACAATTTTCAAACGAGACCAAATTTAATGTTCACTTCCGATGCAAGCGTAGTAAATAAGCAGCAAACTTTAGGAATATTCCACACATGCTACTTCCATGTTCATGGTGATGAGGATAATGTACTTCCCTACCATGAACACAGCGTACAGTCACAATCATTCTGATAAAGTGAATCAAACTTTTCAACGATTTTGGCTATTAAAGCCTGAATGAATTTTTCGAGTATATCCCAAAAAAAGGGTAGGATTGTTTTTGTTAATAACATGCTAACAGTCTGCCATAAATGATGATGTCTTCCTGTGAGAGCATTATTGAAAACAGACAAAAAGCTCTGCAATACAAAATAGTCGAGAAATGGAGGATTTAAGATTACAAATGTAGCGACGCTAAATTGTGACTGTGCTGTGACTTCATATTTATCATCATGGGTTTGCTACTTTTTTCCTCTATCCACTGTGCTAATACCTCTTATGCAACATAGAATTACAGGGTGAATGCATGGTAGACAAAAGTATGACCGTTATAACGTTTGGTGTTTCGTTTTGAGGAAAATGTCGACAAACTATCAATAAAAACTTAAAAAGTAGTTATTTCGACATAAAGCTGTTCTTACTGTAATGAGCCATTTGACACCGTGAAATAAGTTTAATGCTGTGGCTAAAAATGCCTTGCCTTATTTCAGTTGCTGTGCACTCGTGGTATATTCACATCAGCATCATCGTACATCCTATTTATTTTTGCATTATAGGAGGAAAGTGAAACTAATGATATAACTAAAAGCAACTCACAATCATTTGAAACTTTCATTAGCGCTTCACTCAATTATCCGTTAGCATCATTTTTTTTTATTGTTTTTGATGAAAATCTCCTGGATTCTTTTGCACATCAATATCGCGGTGCAGTTGTGCTATCGTTTTGCAGTTTGGAACTGCACACGCATGATTCCATCTGCGGGACACGTGTGTAATCCACAATACAAAATAACATCCCGCTGAATCGCAAAATTAGCACATCACTTGTCTGCACTTAATCCAAATGCCACATTTGCACTGAACAGATAATACAAGTTGTTGAAGCGTCACTGTAGTTGGTATGAAAATGCAATCCAATTAATAATAAACTATTGTAATTACTCTCGAAAATAAGAGAATTTCACATTTAAAAAATATATAAGCTTTCAGTTTGGTTGATGATATCTTGTCCAATAGTTGAAGGATATTTATTTCTTCAAATAAGCAAAATTTTTTTTTTCTACATCCTAAATAATCCTAATTTGAAATTTCCAAACAATTCCAAATCATTAAAGACTTGTACTAAATATAATTTTTATTCGAGAATATTGTTATAGTAAAAATTAATGTTGAGATAATGTGTGATAAATTAAAAAATGGTACTTTTATTGACTCGAAATAAATTTTAATAACGAAGAACGGCAATATAACAATAATTAAAACTGGCACAGTATCCATTTCCCCCTTTTGTTCGTATCAGTTCAAAAACAGTTACAATTCACTGTTTTCACCAGATATTTGCCTTGACTATTAAGACATGAGATCATCGCAGTTCATTATGAATAATCCTAAAATCGTGAAATTTCTCTTAAAACATACCTATAATTATTGCGCTGTGGTATAAAATAGCATGAAATTGCATCAAGTAGGAAAATGTATAATGGAAAATTGAATAGACATGTATTTTATACAGAACAATTATGCTATCAATAGAAAATATATGCAACTCAATTGATTTAGAATTATTTTTGGGCTTAATAAATTGGGTCTGAATAAATTACAAAGACTGTTTTCTCCAACCTTAATAAATGTAGTTTTCAGTAGTCATCCAGCAGAAGTTTATTTCTGGGTGGAGATGCTAAATGCAGAGCCAGAGACTCGTTGTGGAAGCTGCTTGCACTTCGGGCACCACCGATATCCGATAAATTGATCTAGAAAGAGGTAATGTTTTTTAAATTGTTTTTTTTTTGGTGTGAATAACTATGATTAATAATGTGTAAAATACATGTATTATTCAAAGGAAATGTTAAAATGTTTGCACAATCAGTGAGTGTATATGTATATTTAGAAAAACTTAGAAATTACTAAACAAAATAGCATTTGAGAACCTACCTTGGATCTGGTAAAAAGCATACGTTTCAATGTATCTACGGCATTTATTTGCTCGGGTTCTAAACGGACCTAAGTAAAAAAATATATATATATATATATGTATTATTGAAAACCAAATAGCTGGCAATTAGATGTATGGTAGCTACCTTTGCTTTGGCACTATTCTCCTTTCTCGGGCTTAGATTATCATTTCGAGAGTGTTCGTTAATACGTCTTTCTCTCACTCCAAATTGCTGCCCGGTTTGACTGCAAAGCAGGCACACCCGAGGTTTTTCTTCTTCTGACAAATCTGCTGCTGAAGTCGGGGCAGAATTTAAGCATTTTTCGTGAAAGTTATGACCGCACCTATGAAAGAACGTAAAAAAATACAAACTCAAGTTATTTTACAAAATGCGATACTTTTTATTTAATATTTCAATTTTGAGCGAAACTACCTAAATAAGACCACCATTTCTTTCTCATGCGAATCATTTAGTTTTAAACCGCAACAGTTACACGTGTTAAAATGAGAAGAACCATGATTAGCCTTATGCCGCAGCTGAACTAATTGCTCGTAAAGGTCGCTATTGACTAGATTCTTGGCCGTACTTAGCAATGTCTAGAAAAAAGATAATAGTAATAAGACCACACAATTATGTTGGATACAACGACAATGAAACGTAGAAAATCACAGCTTACCATTTCATAATTATATGTTTCTAACATTCCCAGCAGAAGTTCTTTCATTTCTCCAAAATTACTGCTTTCATATGTCGGATCCTAAAAAAAAGTCAACTTCAATGACCAACTCTTAACAAAACATGATAGTGGACAGATTGTTGAATGAATGAAAGTTTAATAAAGATGACTTTAGAAAATGATTTACCTGCAAAATATTTTGCAAAATTGAGGACATCTTTACGTAGCCCATCATCGAATTCAGCAAGTGATGAGTTAATTCCTTAAAGGCTAAAGCATGCGGAATTAATCCGTGAATTATCTAAATTTATTATTTTAAAAATGTGCAAATTTACTAGTTTATGAAAACTGACCGGAATACACCTCGGGTTTCATTTGGCCACCGTATTTTCTGTGCTGCATCATAAATGCTTCCAGTAAAGGCAGCCATAAATACTACGTTAACACAAAAAAAAAGCCATTAAAACATAATTTTCAATGTAAATTAGTTTAAAATAAACAAGTGCAATGAATGGACTCGCCTCTCTTTCAGCTTCTTCCACTTTTGGGGAATTTCTTTGGCAAAACTGAATTGCAACGTTTAAATCATTTCTAATACACCCCAAGTAATGAACTACATCTGAAGCACTTGTAGGAGAGACTGTCATCATCTGATCACTTGACTGCTGCATCGTTTCATGGAAATTCTGCCATGAGGATATATATATATATATATACATTTTAAAACATACAATTACAAATAATGATTATAAAATAATTTTGCATGTAAAACTTTACTTTACCTCCAACATAATGCCAAACGCACCATGAACATCACCCATTTTTTCTAAAATGTAAGCAACTGCAGCTCTGATGTTATGTTCTTGGACAATCTGTAACGATAAGTATACATTTAATCAGAAAAAACAATAAATCAACGAGAATACGCAGTAAATAGCGTAGTTATCTTACCTGCAAGACAGCTTCCAGCTTAAAATCGTCTCCGCTTTTGATGTAGTCTACAACATTATGCGGTTCAAATTTACACATGAGACGTATATAATTTTCTTTCAAGGAAGAATTGAGGAACAACAACTCCACAGTGCCACACACATTGGAATCATTTCTGGATGGAGTAAATACAAATTATGCTCGTATCTACAGTGTTTGACACAATGCATTAGCATGGTAAGACTGTTACTTCAAACTGAGCAATCCTCCCAAAATTTTAAACTGGTCTTCTGGCATGTCCTAATCGCAGAAAATGCAATGTTAGACAACGCAAAATCACCACATACACATATCAACAGCATGGAAAAAATAGCAGATAATACACCTTTAAACGTTCCAAAATTTCATGGATTCTTGTTGGAAAGTAAGTAATGAGCATTCCCGCAGCTTTATCCCTATCTATTGTTGTCAAGTACTAAAATAGTACAAACATAACTTCAAAAGCTTGGCAATCAACAATCGCATCATGAATATCATTTAATAAAGTTCTAAACTCACTTCAATCTTCTCAACGACTTCATTTTTAATAGCGTCTTTTTCGTTATTAGTAATTTCTGAATTGTTTAAATGTCGTTCAATAAATTGAAACACATCAGCCTGACAGAATATACATACAATACACACTTATTAAAGTAACGAAAAAGTTGGTAATAATAACGGAAATTTTGTAAAATTACCTTCCGCGATGCATCTCTCAAATAGCATGTTATGATTTTGTGCCACTCCCTGCGTTTGTCATGCAGAAACTCGCATACCTGAAAGCTGAAAAAGTTATTTTTCATTGAATGGTGATGCTTCGATAAACAAAATTGCGTGCAGACAAGACCTCACATTTACTTACAATCTAGCTTTCTCAGCTAAATTTAACAATTTGTGCTCATCGTAGTGCATTAACCCTCCGGCAAAAAGCAGTTCTAACAACGCTTGCTGCCTTTCGGCATGCCTCGTCTCGTCTTGGGGATTTACCAAGTATTCGAGGACCTGATTTAAAAATACACTTGAAGCAAATCTACGTCGGTAGTAGAAGGATTCTGTCCAAAAAAACAATCAAAATATTACCTGCTCGAATAAGGAACGATTAACTATGATTGCATTGTCAGCCTTGGCCATTTGTCTTGCCAAAAAAGTGAACAATGCACCCACTTGAGATGGCTAAATGAATATAAGATAATGTCATTATTGCAAATACTATTATGTTATTAATAAAAATAGAAATATTATGCGTACTGTAAATCCATTTCCATCCACCATAACCTCCAGTAAAATATCCACTAATCTTTGGCGCTGAAGCAATCCAGCATCTTTGTTAAATTCTGGTTCTTCAAATGACTGAACAATGTACAATAATAATTACAAAAACATTTTGTTTATTCCCGCTATTCATATCAACCAACAAGTTGGAATCACTTTTAATTATTTCTACTTCGAATAACACATGCTTACCAATGCCATGACGTTAAGCAGTTCTCTTGTATCAAAATGCAGGAGAGTCTGCAAATGAGGGTAAAGTGGTTCATCTGGAGAGAAAATTAAATCAAATATTACAGTACACGTCAAAAAGCAATAAATCCGATAAGTTTTAATAGCATAGTAATTACCATCGGATGCATTTCTAGTGTGCAACATAGTCAGACACCTGAAGATCTGTGCACAATCACAAAGATAAACATTGTTACGATGCGCTTGCCTATAAATGAGACATTTCAAATTTCTCGTGTTAACAAACCTCTGTTTTCACCATGACTTTCTGCTCATTGGGAATGTTTCCATGAGGGTAAGCTCTGCCAGCAAGACAACAGCTAAATACAATAATTATATTTTATTTTCATGTGCATTAAATCAAAGTAGAAAATAAAAAATGTAGTATAAAACTGTACCTGGTATAAACGAGTAACTTATTTCCAGTTTTAATAACGTCACCTGAAAGTTAATGTGTTTTATTCGCACAAGTTTCACAATCAAACAATATTTAAACTAAATTTTGCGATATATGGGTTAATAAAAGCAATACCAGACATCGGACTTCCAGATGCAAGCCCATTCTGCAAAATAGTCATCAATTCCTATAATAAATAAAAAAGGAATGAAATAATAATCTATATTCAACAAATAAATGACCGCACATTGATTCATTATCACTAACTTGGAATGGAGTTGTGTAATCGCTCATTCCACGAGTAAATATGTAAATAATTGCATCGTACAGACCATGTTGCCGACAAAGCATTATTACCTGAAATGTGTATGACACAACATTAATTCCTTGATAGGACTTGTTAATCTATTAAATGTTGAATGCACAAACATTTTATAAATTACCTGGTGTAGATCCAGGGTTTCCACATTTAAATGAATGATACAATTCTCCAGCACCTCAAACAATTCTTTAACCTCGTAATGCTCTACAAAATCTTTAAGAACGATTGGGGCAATAGATGTTAAAGAATCGTTTAAAATGTGCGATTCGAGGGATTCGAGGAAGGTGCTGCGGCTAATAGGGTGATGGCTAAACGTTTCATACAGCCTTTCGAACAATACGTCCCTGAAAATTGATGTTTGGTCACGGCATGGGTATTTAATCATATTACCGCTGTACATACTGAATTGAATGGTATATTTAAAGAGACATACTTTCTATTTAAAATGATGCAATATTCAATGCATAGTGGAATCACATCTAAAAAGTGGTCTTCGATCACATCCTGTTTCACATTCTCGGGAATAGTTTCCATTGAATGTTCAACAAACATGAATAATAATTCCAAGATCTAAAAACCAAGGATCAAAATTAGAATAGAAAGAAAAAGATTACAATCGAAAGAGTATTCCAGAGAATGGACCTTTTCAGCCAAAAGTGTTTTCTTTTTTTCCTTTCTGTTTATTAAACCTAATTAATCAAGATGGAAACAAATCAATGTGATATTAACTACTAGAAGAAATATATTTGCAATATATAGAGAACGTGCTTACCCACAACAGCTTTTGCCTTGTCTTCATAAAATGACAAAGCGAGGGAAAGAGCCTCAGAATAGCGATGTTGTTTTACCAACTGATCGATTCTCTAAAATCAAGTGAGACATACTTAAGTTGGCCTAAAACAGCCAGTTTGAATTTCATTATAAAAATATGCCCCAGTTGACAAATACAAGAAACGACGTGCAATCCAATTACGAAAATTCACAGGCAATAAAATATTGACATTCACCATACCTCATTCCATAAGCGTAAAGTCATGACGTGCACAGACTTCACTCCAAGAAATATTAGCTGCCCTTGAAACGAAGTCATGGATTGGTAACACGAACGCTCACCGGCCAACGCCTAGTGTGAACGAGCGTGAAACATATTTGCGTGAATATTTTCATTGCACATAAAAATTATAAATGTTTTAGAGAGATCTGAAGTGTTACCATGGCTTTGCTGACATTGCCACCTGTAGCCAGACCTTTAAAATAGCTGCTACCATAAACAAGCTGCACATCTGCCAAATCTAATACCTAGGAAGATAATTGTATTATTTTATTGATACGTAACTCCATGCACATAAAAAATGTATACAAAATAAAATAGTTAAATCACCTCTAATTCTTCTTGGGTTCGAACATCGACAATATGCAAATGTTCGGTAGTGTCCAATATGACTAACGTTCTCGAATTCAACCACTAATTCAATTACAAATAGTCTAATTAGAAATGGTTAAAAGGTATTTAAGTGTCCATTTAATTTATGAAAATGCATTTACCATAAAATTGAGAAAAGAATAAGTGACCTCTAACTTCTGCAGAGGAACAAATTGTATTTTATCTCTTGATGATGCAGCAACCTGGTATACAAAAAATAATACCAATGAGCCGAGTTCTCAAGTAGCAAACCCCTTAGGCCCCTTAGTAAACTTTACTTGCTTGAAAGAAATAAATATTATTTTCTCTTCCGAATGCCAATACTGGACCGACGACTCTATTATTGGGCAACACTCTAATAAGCACAAATTCCCAACACAAAATTGGCAACGTTTTGGGATTTGCCTGAAAAAAAAAGAAGCAGAATACTATAATTCTATTTTAATATTAATTACAAAGTGAAAACAAAAACAAATTCAGAACGGTACCTTTAATGAATGTGTGAATAGAACTTTCAATATAGGACGAATGCTCACAACAATTACTTTTGAAAGCGTAGCCATTGCAATGATACATACATCCTGTATGGGATGATCTTTAAGGTGGGTCATATTTAACACTCTAATTGAAAACACTTCCCCACGGCTGAAAAGACAAAGTCAGTAGTTATTTCAACTAAACATAAGGATTGTTGTCGAAACCACTTAAAACACCTTGCAAGGCACCTCTTGGAAGATGCTCATAATTAATTTAAATAGCAAATTCCTGAGTTTTATTTTATTTAAAAAAAACTTTTCCATACATAATATAATACACCAAATATTGCAATTACCTTCCAGAAAATATGCAACGGGAATCACAGCCTCGAACACCCATTGTTCTTTTAAAAGTCAATTCAAACACGGAACCACCGCTATCGCTGCAGACCGCCAAAGTGGGATCATCTGTAAACTGGCGTAATAATTGAATTTATAAACTTTGTCAACGACATCTTGGGAAAAAATTCAATATAAAATAATGCGAAAATGCTAAATCCTGCCAACCTGAATGTGAAGAATGGCAGTGCCTGGCGGATGGGAATCTGTAATTGTTCTTAAGATTTTCCCATTCGTAAGATCCCACATGGTTATCTTTGTACAAAAAAGTAATCCTCGTATATAATAATTTTAACGTTGGTCACGAATGAAGTATGCAATTTTGATAAAGATTCTTACTTGTCCCTTCGCAAAGCCAACCAGTAAGCGCGTACTATTGTGATTGAAGCCAAGACTAGAGACAGATCCATACTGCTCACCAGTAGAAATGCCTCCCAAGCACCATTTCAATGCCTGTTTAACATCTAAATAAGATAAAAACGGAATTTTTCAAAAAACAACAAAGGGACCAAATAGTGCTGATTCTGAACTACTGAAAACCTGCATTTACTAACCAAATATTAGAACAACACCATGCGATGTCCCCACAGCTATTAACGCAGAAACTGCCTAAAGATGAAAATTGGACAAATTCACAAAGTTGAAAAAGTGCACATCGGTCAGCGAATTTAATTATTTATCAATGTGAGATGAACTTACCATTGCAGTGGGCATTCCAGCATGAACGCGGTCCTTTGATTTGCAATAAAAAGTTATTTGTAAATACAGATTCGCATGAAAATCATTTCATACACTATAAAACTATCTGCCCATTACACTTACAGCTGCAGACACCAACTGCGACGAAATTCCTCTGAGGGTAACATGTCGAATGACTGATCCATGTACTTTTTGAGGAGAAGTCTTTCTTGGCCTTCATTTATTAACAAATTGGAATAATACTTAAGAACATTTGAAGGCGTCGTAAAGAGCCCCACAAATAAGAAAAACCATGCATGGACAATATGTGTATAACAATTTACAATCGATTCTTACTTCCTTTCATATTTTTGGCCTCTGGAATCAAAACTAGTCGTAGATGCCACTGAAACGCAATCGCCAATTTCTTGAAAAAGCCCAGTAGGCGCAACCGCTTCCTCATCACTAATTGCATCATTGTCAGACTGGAAGCTCACAGAAATTTCAAAGTAAACATAAATATGCAATGTGGGCACCTCAAACCTCAAGAGACATCGAGGCTGCAGATGAAAACCTACTTCGTATAAAATGCTTTCTAAAGTTGGAGGCGTCTCAATTGGTGGGATGTCGTATTCAGCATCATCCAACTAAATGAAATGGGAGAAATAATGTCAGTTTTGTCATATACTGTAGCTGAATTTTCTGGGAATTAACTTAGCGATTTTCCTAAGATCTATGCATGTTCATGCATAAACAATTAATTAAAATCAGGGTTATCAGCAATGCATGCCAATACAATCTGTAGCAAGAATCAATAGTGCATGAGCAATTGAAGGCAGTTACAGTAGGCTGTAACCTAGCAAACTTGCAAGACATTTTTTCAACGGTCTACATGTACTTCATCCACAACACATTAATCCCAGGTAAGAGACAGTTTACAGGAGTAAGACATAGTCAAGAAAATACTTTTCTAACAAGCTTTGGTTATGTCTGCTAACACCGGTGTTTCATTGATACAGGATAGTGTCATGCAGACTACAGTTCAAGAGTCTAGCTGCTGGACTAATGACTACTCATGCAAATGTTGTATAATAATAAATTCGAAAACCTACAGACCTCTTCAAGTTCTTCATCCAAACTTTCTGTATTTGTTGAAATGTTTACATAAGGAGAACTACTAATTACAGACGAAGAATCATCCAAATTATTGTCGCCGTTTAACTCCTCCATATTCGGATAAACATCGTCGCATGTGACTGCTATTCGAGCGCATCCTTGCGACCAGCGTGGGAATTTTTAGGCGCCAATTTTAAAGTCAAATGGAAATTTAAAATTCATATCTGGATAAAATTTGTATAAATTTATATAATTGTCGTGCTGCTTTTAAGTAGGTTGGCCATAATTAATAGTAAGTTTTATTATTAACAATATGTCTTAATCGTATAATTATTATACTGTTATTAGAATTAATCATAGAATTAACAGTTATTTGCAGGCTTGGTTGTGAGAGTCATTAAAAAAACTCAAATAAACAAATGGCATTTCAGTGCAGTGTTTTGCAGAACTTTACTCATTCTAAGCTTCTTGACTTTTTCAACTGCTGTTGCATAAGCCGTCATTGTCAAAGTTGGAAATACGATCAGAAAAAGTAGAGCTACTCGCCATATCAAATTAAATGTTGATGCATTTGCATATGTCCGGCGAAATTTTTCATTTAAACTAATGAGAAAAATCTTAAAACTAAAAGACAGACGAGACACTTCTCGGATTTGCGTAAATGGAACTTTAAGGAGCTAATGAAGTGAAATTTCACCAGTATCCTTTTGAAATTCTACACTTAAGCACGTATATGACTCAACCAATTTGCCTCTTACGAACGAAAAACAATGCATGCAAAATTTCCGCAGAAATCATAGTTATAACATTGTTTTTTGTGGTCATGATAAAATGTGTATGAATCGTTCTTGTTGTTTTAAAAAAATGGAAAAAAATAATACACAACAAACGCAATCTTTACACAGTCAACTTCAATCATTTAATTTTAATAAGCAAACGTTAAACATATCGATTTTACATAATTATACAATTTTTTTTATTTATATAAATCAGTGCAACATTCTCATTATCAGCGAAATCAAAAAAACATTTGTGTTTACCGGCCAAATCATGACCGTAATCGCAATCTCTATTGAAAAGCCTGGTATTAAGAATATTCATTTTCCCAAATCTCAAGTGTCCATAGTCGTCAAAGCGAGCATGTAAATCGGTTTTGTTACATTTCACAAAATAATTTGTTCAAGAGTCGACATTTTAGTTGTTTTTTTTTCTTTCTTTTTCTTAAAAAAAAAGCGGAAAGAAAGAAGAAAAACAAAAAATAATGAAAATTTACAACAACAAAAAATTGAACCCACAGTATGTGTCCTCAATTGGGGACCACTTTGGTAATTTTCCTGTAGCTAATAATAAACGAAGAAGATATTGTACCTCTTTTTTAATAGCTCATTTTATGTTTTGGAGAATCAGGGAAGGGGAGGGGATGGCAATTCCAAGATTCCCTTAAATCAACAAGAATTACACAGTAAATATCATTGTTATCTGACCTGCAAGACAGCTTCCCAGCTTAAAATGGTCTCCGCTTCTGAGGTAGTTTACAACATCATACGGTTCAAAATTTGCATAATGAGAACTTTTTTCAAAGAAGAATTGAGGAACAACAACTCCACAGCGCCACAAACAATGTAATTATTTCTGGATGGAATAAATACAAAGATGGCAAGATGGTTACTTCAAACTGAGCAATCTTCCCACAATTTTAAACTTGTCTTCTGCATGGCATGTCCTAAATGCAGAAAATGTAATGTTACATAATACCAAAATCACCACAGAAACATGTCAACATTATTGGAAAAAACAATAGATAATACACCTTCAAATGTTCAAAAATTTCATGAAATCGTGTTGGAAAATAAATAATGAGTATGGCCGCAGCTTTATCATGGTCTATTGTTGTCAAGCTCTAAAATGGTTCAAAAATCACTTAAAAGCTTGGCAATCAACAATCACACCTTAAATCTCATCTTGATCAACCCAATCTTCTCAATGACTTCATTTTTAATAGCATCTTTTTCGTCATTAGTAGTTTCCGAATCTTTAAATGTATCTTTCTGAAATTTTACACTTGAGCACGTATATGACTCAAACAATTTGCCTCTCAAGAAAGAAAAACGATGAATGCAAATTTGACGCATAAATAAAAATATGAAATCAAGAGAAAAAAACTAACAAATCAAACGAAATCTTTACATAGTCAACTTCAATCAATTTTAATAAGCAAACGTTAAACGTACCGATTTTACATAATTATAAGAAAAACCTTATTCATATGCATCAGTGCAACATTTTCATTATCAGGAAAATCAGAAAATCGTCCATGTTTATCGGCCAAATCTTAAATGACCGTAATCGTCCTCATTATTGTCATTATTGGTATTATGAGTACTCCTTTTCCCAAATCTCAAGTGTCCATAGTCGTCGAAGCGATTTCTTTTTCCGAATCTCATGTGACCGTAATCGTTGGAGACGTCGTATCTTTTGCCGAATCTTAAATGACCATAATCGTCATATTGGCGTTTGCTAGAATCGTGAAGATCCATTGGCAAAAAATCCGGATCTTCGAAATCGTCCAGTGGATCGTCTTCGGTGATAGCGGAAGATTTGGAATCGACCTGCGCTGGACTAACCAATGAATTATGAGCGTTTGCTACTAATTTATCATCTTTGGTAAAAGTATGCAATGCCGGAAAATGGCGTCTTAGTTGACCCGATCCAGAAGAATCGGCGTAGGAATTCGAATGCGAACCGTGGACGTGAAAAATTGAGCAGAAAGGAAAAATCAAAATGCAAGAGAACAGAAAAAAAGGACGGAGGAAAGACCTGGATGGCATTTCCTAAAAGCTGAAAAGATAAAACTAGATTTTAGCTAAAAAATTAAGTTAGAAATCTTCTTAAAATGTGAAAAATTTCATAGAAATTAAATATGTCAGTTTTCATATAAAATTATGAAGTTAGACGCCCAGAATCTGTTTTGCGTAAGATTTCGTAAGATTCAGCATTTTTTTAATACCAACGGTTGATTTTTTCGAGAAAAAATGACTAAGCAAGCCTAAAAACAATGTCAAAAAGAAACATTGAAAAGATTTACAAATTAATTTTCATCTCGGAAGTTTTGTGATTCTGAAAAACTTCAATAATTTAGGAGTTGTCGAGATAGAAAATATAAATTATTTATGTGAAGGAGGAATGTTTTAACAAAAAAATTTAACATTTAAATTTAAATTTTCTGTTATATGCCATGTCGAAACGATCATATTAGTTTCTTTTTGTAAATTTTAAATTTGTATAACATTAGTGAGAAAGAATAATCTTAAACCAGCATAAATATATTTTCACACAAACAGTTTGATTAAAGCAAAATAACAATGCAGTAATTTGTATTTTATTTTTGTTTTTGTTGGATTTTTGCTCATGTTTTGAAAAACGTGTATACAATTTATCTCGCTTTTTAATATTTTTTTTAATCCAAAATTTAAAAACTTGATTCACGTGGAAAAATATAATTTACTCTACGTAAAAAATTGTTGAAAATTTCCATTAAGCACCACTAACTTTAACTTATCTGAATAGCAAGCACATCAAACCCATGCAAAAGAATTTAAATCGATTCATACATAGTAAGTTGCTTAACTTCACAGATATATAACGTATATCTTAAACGTTTTCCAAAAAAAAGCAAATACTGTGTCTCCCATTCATTAAATAACACAGATGTATAGAATCTTTTGAAATTCTTCATTCCAAATAAACCAAAAAAGCTGAGAAAGCCATAGCTAAACAATACAAAAAGGTTGAAATCTTAAATTACCTTAGAATAGGTTGATTTTCTAGTTTGCTCAAATGCTCTTCGGTCTCCTCCACTCACTCTCAGGATCTAAGAAGATTTCTGCTTGTGTTGCTGAGATCTTCGAATTCCCCCATTTTATATTAAGTATCCAGTTTCGAGGCGGGTGTGACGTCACCAATGGCGGGGGTTGAAATTGCTACACGCATGCGCAATTCGCCTGTGAGACCCATGTGGAGGAGGCATTTTGCTTAATTTTATACGAAATCGACTGAAAAGTTGCTTCCATCACCAAACTTATTTAGATCAACCGTCTTGATAAAAATATGACAATTGCATTTGGTCTTAAAACAAGGAAAAAACTAATACTGTTACTAAATATAACGAATGCAGCTGGGGATTGCAGATATTTTAACGAGCACCTATTCAAGGTCCAATTTATTTATAGAATAAACACAAATGGGCCTGAGCCCTAAATTATACAGCGAGTAAGATTTTAATTACACATCGAATTTACCGCGTTATACACCAAATTAATTAATACAAGCAAACTTAATTAATCAACTTTTGGCCCTTTCAGGTTTTTTGGGGCTTTCATCATAGCCTTTTTGTTAAACTTAAAAGTTTTGGAAGTGTATTAGAAGGTTGTGTAGTCTACAGTAAAGGCACAGCGAAAAGCTAGCAGTGATTGCCCTAGTTTAAGGAGCACCACACTCGTATGTATTAAAAATTGAAATTAAATTTCGAATCGATTACTGCATATAAGAAGTCAAATTCTATTACCGCTTAAATGAACAACCTGTCTTATAATTAAGCCTTCCAGATTTCCAGAAGACACCCATGAATAAATAGACAATTCTTTGTATATTGCGTTCAGATGTATATAAACTCCATTTCGGTCTAATAAATTTCTTACTGGATTAAAAGTGACATCTGAAAAATATAGCTTTAGCAATTAAGTAAAACACACAAAAAAAACAATTCTTGTACATCCAATAAAATGTATATATACACATGTCTATACAAGTCATTGATAGATATACATGTACATAGTAAGATATAATTTCAAAAAGTATATAACATTAAGATCTCAATAAAAATAAGTAAAGCAAAGAAATCGTGCGACAATTAGGCAAGTATTTTTCCATTTCAGCGCACGGCACACTAAATTAGGCCTAAAATTGTCCTAATGTTTAAAAAAAAGTATCACTCCAGGGACAAAGAGATTATTTGAACAGTATAGAAACTTGGAAAAAGTCCAAAAAACGAATGAGAAATAGATTACAATATTGTTTCTTTTAAATTCAATTATGGATAAATATACGAAAGGCGGTCAAAATGTGTTGCATATTCGTTTATTATTCAAAAACCAGATGTCGTACAAAAAAACCTGAAATAGACATTTTAATGAGCAGGAAATTTGCTATTTTTCAATCTAAGACCAGAGTTTGTCGACACATTTATCCCAACGTTTGATGAGATTGTTTCTACCCCTCTCGTAAAATGTGTTGTTGGCTATGCAGATATTACCGAACTGCAAGTTTACAACATCGTCTGTTTGGAATTTTTGACCACTCAAGTGTTCCTTGAGTAGACCAAAATTAAGGAAGTCATTCGGTGAATGGTCGGATGTTTCAATGTTTCCCACCCAAACATGTTGATCTTGTGGGCTGTGGAATGGGCAGAATGGGGACGCGCATTGTCATGTCCAAATGTAACACTTTGTTGTTTCTCTCGCGTGACGCTTTCAAGTGAGGCGCCATTTTGTTTTTGATAGTTTGTTCGAAATTCTGCATGAATTGTGGCGCCAAGCTAAACCCAAAACCAAATGACCTAAAACGGAATTTCTTGCTCTTTAAAATGGCTATTTCAGTTTTTTCGTACAACTTCCGGTTTTCGAATAATAAACGAATATGCAAGATTTTTTGACCGCCCCTCGTAGATGCAAATTTCTGTAAATTATAAATTATATAAATTATGAGAGATCACTTTGATGTCATAACCCAACCTCATTCCAACGACATAAAGAGGGCATTTTTGTTGTTTTATAAAGCCTCGATTCGGTAAAATGTAAATTAATAAAGTTTCGAGAAAAATTGAATGAAATTGGAGAAATGTCATGTATAAAGGAAATAAGAGAATTTATTTTCTTGGAGAAATAGCTTAAATACCTTATTTGTTTTGTGTTTAACGTGCACTGTATACTGTAATAAATGTTCGGGTTTTTTTTCGAAATGTCTTACACTATATGCCACACGTCAAATGGCAATTAGAGAATTCTCCACGCAATCAGCAGTTAATATGAAAAGTTCTCATGAGATGGCCGTCAATATTAATATTTTGCGTACGTGCCATAATCGATGCATTAGGTGTACGGACAATCGTTTATTAAATCCATATGGAATGAAGTCCCTCGGTGCGTCCCAGCCAATCGGCATCGATTTATTTCGGTGGAAATTCTCCCGAGGTAAAAACATTTGGACAATTTTGACAGATGCAGCAGAACATTGGGCTTAATTTAATAAAAGAAATGCTACATCGTGAAAGACGAATGAAGAGCGGAATGCTAATGGTTTCTTCTTCACAGACTGCTTTTACATTTAAGCCTACGCTGGAGCATCTAACAACAACCAAATTGTCCTTCATTGATTCGTTTAATTCGTCTTTAAATTCAAACGGGTTAAGATTCGGCACGTTCCTATACTTTCGACAAACTTTCTATTGAAAACATCAATTAACATTTTTGTTTGTCGCTAAACTCGCGAAAAAACGTTCAGAATCGATAAACGTACTGAATTTTAAATTTCAATTAATTCAATACGAGTTAGAAGATTGCATTTTAAAACACAAGTTGCTCAGAATGTCTTATAACTATTGCTTTATAAAACTTTATTGTGGTATATTAGAAAGTCATACATTTTTGTGTGATGAAATACAGTATACAGTAGAACCTGTGTAAATGTATAACCTCTCTATATGCATAAAATGTGCGCCCATGTAAACCTTCCTAAAGTAATAATGAATAATTATTATTGGCCCCAATGATTTTGTAAGTGAATATCAACAATGGAACTGCAAAAAACATCAAACTATATAAGATGAGGTTAACACTTAGATTGACACGTTCCTTGTTGGCATTATAAAACTTTATTGTGGTATTTTAGAAAGTCATACATTTTTGTGTGATGAAATACAGTATACAGTAGAACCTGTCTAAACGCATCCTGTGTAAATGTATAACCTCTCTATATGCATAAAATGTTCAGAAAACTGTCTAAACACATAACTTGTCTAGATGCATATTTTTCGCCCATGTAAAAATGAATAAACCTCCCTAAAGTAATAATGAATAATTATTATTGGCCCCAATGATTTTGTAAGTGAATATCAACAATTGAACTGCAAAAAACATCAAACTAAGATGAGGTTACCACTTAGATTCACACGTTCCATGTTGGCATTGAACCACTCGATAAGTGCAGACTCCATAGCTGGATATCTGACAGTCCGTAGACGTTTAACATATAGGTTTGTGTTGTCAGATTTAACTAGATGCAATTTTGACTTCTTCAGGGTTCTAGAGATTGTGGCTTGGCTGACCTTAATCTTGTAATTTGTCTCTAGCCACTGAAATGAGTTCCTCGTGTGAAGCACTCGGATGATCCCTTTTGTACTTTCCCAGGAATATACGGACAGAATCTGTCATTGTAGTGTGCGTTGAACCTTTAGACGCCATTTTGTTATGTAGGCCTATACATAATTATAACCAAATGCAACAGGAAGGGAGATGCGAGGCAATTACTGTACTTGTACATGTACTAAAATGGTGCCTAATATAGCTAGTGACTCATCTAGGATTGAAAAAAGGGGAAATTCCCTATTTGGCAGCTGTATGTGTGCATGTCCACTGATGAACCTGTCTAAACGCATAACTTGTCTAGATGCATATTTTTCGCTAGTCCCAAGAGGATGCCTTTAGGCAGGTTCTACTGTATCGGACAACATACAGTGTACATGGACATTTTCGTTACTTTATAAAATCCCGTGATGTACATAATAAATTCATGATATTTAGGGTGAAATTTCGTCCGAATTGCATGATATTGTGTTAGAAATTTCGTGAAGTTTAAAACGAATTTATTAAAAAACAAAATTTATTAACTGCAGTGTTCCCAGAATCCTGCACAAAACTGCCTTCCCATTTTCTCATTTATTGCCCAATGATAAACCAATGCTTGACACTTGGCTATGACAATATGACTGTCAATTTGGGTAAATTGTCTCTTATTCCCCAATGAATCTAGGAGCACTATGGAAACAATTCGAGAATGACGTCAGAGTATAACATAAGGCAAAAAAAGGCCAACACGCCCCTAAATAGACGCTATGGTTAGTGCATAAAAAATCAAATCAAAAAATGTCTTATATACATATCATACTTTTTCATTAACATTTCTGTAACATTCACCTGTTACATATGATTAAATTTGTGAAATTCTTGCAAAATTCCACAATCGTGTTATGACTAATTAAAAAAATTATAAATGTGCATAACGGCCTCAAAAGCAAACAATATAACATTCCCCCTTGCACTACTTTGCAAAAAAAGTATTATTTATACACAACTAGAGCATACAATTGATGACGGTTGTTTGTCCAAATGGTCACCGTGGATTCTGCTCCAAAGTGGCCATTCCAAGCCTAACGTCCGAGCTTATTTTGATTAAGACTGAGTAGTCAAGGAAAATGTATCCATGGCGAGCAGAAAACAAAAGTGTTGTTTCAGGACATTGTTGAATGTATGGCAGTATTACTAGATTTGGAATCGATGGTTGCCCTCCTCGACCACACAATCACACAACACATTTGTTTCAAAACAAATCGCCCTCAGAGTCGAGATTTTGGAAACTCCTTAAGGGAAGAATTAAAATCAGTGCCAAATAAGGAGTTTCAAAAGAAAAAAAAAGAGAACAGCAAATCACCTGGGAGACATTAATTTCGAGATAAAAGGTAAGAAAAGAGAGCAACAGATAGATCTATCAACCGTTTATGTAGTTTTGCACTAGTTTTAGTGTTTCTTAAGCATTGAATCTTTGCAACTAAGTTTAAAAACAATAGGGCTTTCAAACAACGGAGCATTTTCAAGGAAAGCGCCATTTGTTGTTTGTACCACTAAATCTCCAGAACGACTTTGTCTTTTACACAAAGTTCGGTGAATTAAGGTAGTCAAAGATAAATGTTACCTCGCACAATATATCGTTACAGATATAGCCCCATATCAACAAGTTCGTTTTCTCGAAATACTTGATAATGTGATTTTGTCGATGGTTTATAGAATAGTTTGTTCTTAGGATCGTCAAAATATATATATATATATATATTTTTTTTAAAAAAACGTTATTTTTTCATATTGCAAAACGATGGTAAAATATTTATGGATTCCGGGTATTTGAGCCATTGGTTATTCGGAGAAGCTGTTTATTTTAGACAAGCCTTGAAGATATTGTTGTTATTTCGCGTATAGATTGTTCTTTAAGGGCCGGTTTCACCAACAAAGGTTAGCTAACCTGGGGTTATATAAAACCACGAGTTAACCTCAGGGTTAGTAGGTTTTTGTTGCAAACCTGTAGATAACCTGTCGCCGCCAGGAATTTCAACTTACTTGAGCAAGTATAGTTTTACTTAACCAGAAACGTGCTTTAAATTTGACATCATCATAGTCATCCCCACTCTCCCATGTACACTTGGTCACAAAAAGTCAGACCACCCTCAAATAGGACGTCACAAAGCTCTGCCCCCTCCCCCTTTATAACTAAAAATATACTTTGAAACTTTGTCTTATAACAACGAAAAATGGTGATAGAATCATAATGCTAGAATCATATGCATGCCACAAAATGAAAACTGTTACATTATCATTAAATAAATAAAAAAATTAAAAAAACGCATTTTAATTTTTGACGTGACGTCACATTTCTTAAACACTCCCTCTCCCCCTCGTCACACATCGTCAGGAATGTGTGTACCTCCCTCCCCCTTAGTGCATGACGTCGTTTATGGACGACCCCTAATGTCAAATGCTTTGTAGATTGGTAGACATCATCCATGAAGTCCATAAACAGCATATCTTTATCTGACTCGACCTCCATTTTTATTGTAAATCTTAGGTTAACCCTGCCTAGTAGCTGGGTTAACTTTTCCTCAAGTTAACCAATGGTCAACAGTTAACTTCTTTTCACATTTGGGAGGGGGGAGGGGAAGGGTATATGGTCCTAGTTTTTACCAAAGAAAATTTGCATTTTTACCATAGAAAAATTGCGTTTTTACCAAATAAAATTTGCGTTTTTAACGTATAAAAAAATGCTTTTTACCAAAGAAAAATTGCATTTTTAAAGTAGAAAAATTGTGCTTTTACCTTAGAAAAATTGCGTTTTTACCAAAGAAAATTTGCATTTTTACCATAGCAAAATTGTGTTTTTAACGTAAAAAAATTGCGTTTTTACCTTAAAAAATTGCGTTTTTGCCAAAGAAAAATTTCGTTTTTACCAAAAAAAAATTTGCATTTTTACCATTCCAAAAGGTAATTTTCAACATTTAAAATTTTTTTAACACATATTCCAGAGGCCCCGGGCCCCTAAAAATCCCGGGCCCGGGGTATTTCCCCCCCCCCCCCTTTCCCTTCCCTCTCGTCAGGCCTGTACCCTTAATTGCTGCAACCGGCACTAAGTAAATTTTAAATTATTTAACATTTAAAGTTGGTACCTTTAAAAGTTAAAATCAAGAAACACACATAAAACGTATGCACGTATATATTCGTTATTGGAATTTAAATTTAGATTATTTTGTAAAATCGGAAGATTGGTTTGTTCCAAGTAGAAAAGTTGAAAGATGAGAAAGAGATGAGTGCAAGCAGTTTCACGTTGTTTACATTTAATATTCCACGTTAAAATCACTTTCCAATAAAGCAGGAATCTCAAATCGTGAATACAAAGACTTCACATTTAGAGATTATCACGAAACTCCCTCAGATCATCTACTTTGGTTCGATCCCATTGTGTAACATATAAAGAGGATCTAAAAATATGATCGTTGGATTTAAGATTGGGGAGAGGTGCTGTAAGAAAATGGGATGACGTCAGATCTGAACTGTAACATTCCAATCCCCCATGTTCACGTTTTTCATGAATGTCACTAGGTCTGCATTTACAGGATGGGTAGCAAGACCAGCAAAGATGCGAGCAAGGACGTGGGCATGGCCAACTCTGGAAACACGCCCAAGAACAACCATCCCAAGAGTAATCCGCCCAAGAGCAACACGACCACCACCAACAATAATAACAAGAAGAAGAAGGGAAAAGAGAAGAACTATCTGTTGGATGAGTTGGAGGAACATGAAGACGGTGGCATCAACTGCATGGCACTGAGCGACGACGGCTCCCTCTTGGTGACAGGAGGCGAGGATAGGACAGCGCGCATGTGGAGCACCAAAACACAGTCTTGCGAGTGTCTAGGAGTACTGGAGTAAGTTCTAGCCCTCTCTGAGCTTGGTGTCCTAATGGGTTCTTCCATGCAGTCTACCATTCTAATTCTTCCTTCCCTTACGTTTCATTTTGACGACTTCCATCAGAGGTCACACCGGCTACATCACTTGTATCGCCATCACCGACACGTACGTTATAACCGGAAGTGCGGACAACACGGCCCGCAAGTGGGATATGACCAACTGCGAGTGTCTGTTCGTGTTTGAGGGTCACACCAGTCGCATCTGTCGCATCATCAGCACTGGGGAATTCATCTTCACCAGTTCCTACGACAAGACGGCGAGAGTATGGATTTTCGAAGCTGATGGACTGGGCGAGGGCAACGAGGACAAGGCCTGTCTGCGGATTTTCAAGGTACCATCAGTGCATGTTATCTCCCATGGACATGATCCTTCAAACCGAGTGCCAGAAGAATATTTTCTTACAGGGCCACACCAAGGGAGTTTACCCTCTGGTCTTCATTCCTGCTGATGGAATTCCAACTGAAGTGGCTGTGGAGAACAACAAGATGGACATTAATCCGGGAGACTTGCTGATCACTGGTAGTGCTGACTGTACGGCTCGTTCTTGGTCAGTCGACTCAGGTGGAGTGTTGAAAGTGAGTGACATATACTTAGAGTTTTGTAACACTGTGATTGTATTTGTGTCTAACATGTTTCCAGTCAACATTAAATTACACTGATACCACTACAGGTGTTCGAAGGCCACACCATGCCAATCATGTGCATGGCAGCTGACAGGGAAGGAAAAACCCTTTTCACGGCGGGTGGTGACAATGCCATCTTCAGTTGGGTCATCAAGGATGGCACAAAGCTCAAGGAGTTCAATGGTCACAGCAGTGCCGTCATTGGCATTCAGGCAAGATATATAGGGGAGACCGGGGCACAGTGGGTACACTTTAGAATTCATTTTTTTTTTTGGAACAAATATTTAACTTGTAGCATTTTAAAAGAATAACAGTAATATACTAGCCTTCAGGATCTGCATACATTTTGTCATCATTTTAGAGCTACTAGTTTTTTTGCTCTAAAAGATTGAAGTTGGTTGCGCAGACTGTCCCACTGTGCCCCTATACCGGGGCACAGTGGGACATGGCATGAAGTACATTGGTCCACGCCAAATTAAGACAAATTTTACAAGAAAAAGAACACCACATTGATTAATTGTGTTTAATTCAGCACGTCCATTTAAAATTCTAAGTATAAATTACAAAAACGATTAAAATTAACCGTAATTACAGCAGCTTTCATATTTTCACTGCTAATTTGTCCAAATATGGGTTTTTTCTGTGATTGTGAAGCATTTTTACTTTAAAACATAAATTTAAACATGGTTTTTATTTAAAGTTATGATTAATGCGAAAGTATAAAAAATATTTTCCAAAAACATTAATTGGGGTATGCTGGGACATGTCCCACTGTACCCAGTATAACCAATTTGATTTGAATAAGGCCTTACAGCTGACCACATGACTAATTAACATAAACTTTAATTGGAAATTATAGCTGGATATATACACTCGTCAATGGTATATTGCAGCATTACTAATGTTTTATAAATACACCTAGAATAAAAATCCAATTGCGAGTTGAATAATTACTTTTCAAGAACAAAAACTTTTAACTGCAAATATTTTCTTCTATACTTGTTTTGGATCGCAGACATTTTGGTTAATGAAAGAGTGCTGCATACAGCTTCTTTGCAAATCAAAAGCATCGCGTTGCTGATCAAACCTGATTTTATCAAGACGTTGTACCACTGTGCCCCGATCTCACCTTTTTTAAGAAAATCTGTTCAAGTGTTTCTTACCGTTAGTTTCCCCCATTGCAGGTGGTCAATCGCCTGATGTACTCGACGTCTTGTGATCAAACTGTTCGGGCCTGGGTCACCGAATTTGGCGATTGCACCAGAGTATTCAAGGGCCACGAACACAGCGTTACCTGTTTCAAATATACCAACGGTTTTGGTAAGTCGCACGAAAAAAATCATGTCCATGAGCCAAAGTTGATTCAATTCTCTTACACATTTGCATGTATTTTTTTCCTTCCAGTTTTCACAGGATGTGGTGATGGAATTGTTCGGGCGTTCGATGCCAAGTCTGGGAGTCTTAGACAAGAATACAAAGGTCACGATGGCGCTGTCTCGGGATTGGCAGTAAGTTTGCTTAAAAAATCCCATAAATGTTTCCTATATGGCAATATAGAACTCTGAAACTCGATGAGCATGAAATTATACAACCAGATTACACATTTTAAGGATGATATCTTCCTTACTGCACCGTAAAATGGTATGCAAATGATATGCAAATGAGCCCATATACTGAGTCATTTGCATAACTAAAATTGCGCATGTATCGAGCATACTATTGTCAGGTCCAAGGCAAATGCCATGACTTTATGGCTGATGGAGCCGACAAAATAATTTTCGTCATTTTCCACAAAAAAAAAAAAAAAAAAAAAAAAAAAAGTGATGGCCTCTATAAGGATCCTTAGGGCAGAGGTTAAATATCCCAGTGTATCCTTATAGACAGACGAAAAAATACAAATGTTCCTTGCCCATTTGTAGGTCGTGGACCGTAAGTTATACACGGCTTGCATCGACGGAAAATTGCGAGTGTTCGAGGCCTCTCATTTCATCCCAGAAGCACCAGCAGTCAATCCAGAGATGTTTTCTCCTACAGAAAAGAACAACAAAAAATTGCAGGAATTAGAAGATGATCTAGATGGCTATTGCAAGGGTGACGCCATTCAGGACCCAAGTGGAAAACTGAAGGAGAAGGCGTTGAATGAAGCAAATTCACTGAAGGCAACGGCCGGGGCAAGTAAATTGCAGGACGCTATCAAGGACGGGGCCAATAAACTGCCAGGAGCAGTTCCAGAAGGGGCCAATAAATTGCCTGGAGCGGTTCAAGAAGGGGCCAATAAATTGCCTGGAGCGGTTCAAGAAGGGGCCAATAAATTGCCAGGGGCGGTGCAAGATGGGGCCGGCAAGGCGAAAGATGCCCTCAAGGAGGGGGGTGGCCTGAAGCAAGCCGCTCTGGAGAAGGGCAAGAAAGTAGCTGTTGACAATGTCAAGAAGGTGGCCGGTGATAATGCCGCTAAAAAAGTTGGTGACGCCATCACAAAAGCCGCACCGGCAATAATGTGATTTCTTTAAAACTCCTCACAATCACCAACATGGGATAACTTGCCATAAAAGCCGAATGCACCATGCATGCACTAAAGTATCAGAAGTATGTTAATGAGCAGTTAAAGTTATTTTTCAAGTAATATTTGGTAGTGGACCATATTTATGAAATCGTGATGGAATCGACTTTGGTCGTAAGAAATTATAGAGTAAATGCATTATAAATATATTATATCTCCATAAGGAGTGATTACTGCCACAGTTGTGCATTTACCAGCACTTGTTTGGTTTAGTTGTTTATTCTTACAATGTCCTGTGTACAATATCGCGTGTTACGCACATAGTTTTCAAAGTCAGTTTTGTTTGTAAAATAATAAGTTTACTAACTTTATTTTTTATAGATTTTTTTTCTTTCTTTTCGAGAACATTTTCGCACGATGGTATCAAGAAATAAACAAATTTAAAACTACTTGTCTTATTTTTTAGTACTGAAATCGAAAAATATAAAAGTCCATCAAAACTTATTTGTGGTGTGTGTTGATATAATGCAGTAAATGAGTTTATGACTTCATGCACTAAAGAGAGCTAATTATAGTAGATTTTAGTTTGTATTTGCCTGTATTTTACTGCGCAATCCTCCAAATCTGTTTACCAAAAAATAATGTGAAGCATGGGCACGGGCGATGTGACCTTGCCTATATTTTCATTTCCATGAATTTTTTTTACAAACCAAGAACAATCCATTTTGTAATGAATCTGATTATCATTAGGCCTACATCACATGAACATATTTTGAATACATTTTCTACATTATGTATACATCGTTGTGCAACGTTTTACAAAAAAAAAAAAAAAAACCTACCATATGGCATTTATTTGCTCACTGTAAAGTACTGAGTTCTGTTAAATAAAATTACTTGAAATATGAAAAAAAAAAAAACAGTCAACAGCACCCTGTATTCCCAGGCGGTCACCCATCCAGGTACTGACAGGGCCCGACGTCGCTTAACTTCGGGGATCGGACGAGAACCGGTGTTTTCCACGTGGTATGGCCGTTGACGGTAGAAATGCTTTAAATTTTGGAGTAGTACATAATCGTCATCAAAATTTTTAGGACTTAAAACAAATTTGTTATTAAGGGAAACTATTGAATTACCCAACATGTATCAGCCATACGTCGAATACGTTAAAAACTTACTAAAATGCCTTTGTTTCCAATCGTACAATATTGAAAGCTTCTGCAACAAGTCACTAGATGGCAGCATTATGCCGTTCTGGAGACTACATTCCATTTTTATCAGTAGCGCTAGATTTGAAGAATTTTAACAAAACTCGCATATTAAATCGCTAAATAAAATGGATTGTTCGTTTCAATATGAAGTATTTCGTGGTAAATTTCTTGAAGCTATAGAGGAACTTAAATTTCGAAGGGTAGGTCAAGGATTATATACTCTCAAATCTGTAAAGATATTATAGCCCTAAAGAACTACTATGCTTTTGGTAAAGACATTTTAGTAAGTTTCTGAGGTATTCGAAATACGGCTGTTGAATGTTGGGCATTTCAATAGTTTTCATCTTTAACAAATTTGTTTTACCAGTCCCAAAAATTTGATGTAGCTTATGTACTACTTCAAAATTTAAAGCTTTTCTATCGTCAACGCCCAACCACGTTAAATGACATCGGACCCTGCCAGTATCTGGTTGGGTGACTTGCCAAGGAATACAGGGTCGTCTTGATGTTGACTTTTTTTAAAAATATTTTTGTATGTTTTGAGTCTGTTTTTTTTTTATAAAGTTTATGTTTGTTTCCTGAATGTTGCACTTTGTTTTAATACACTTTTTTAATTTCTCGATAAAAAATACATTTGAAATTTGGCCCATTCCTTCACCTCCTCTAAAGAACTATACTTTCAATAAAAGACTACTATAATTAAATCGACAATTATAATATAAAAGATGAATGCATCATGTCAGTTTGACTTATTATTAATTTTAATAATTAGGTTCTTGATGCTGACAATGAAGTGAAACGGCAGCAAGCATTCTCAGAAAAGCAAATGTTGGAGAAAGAAGTGGTAGGCGTTTAAAATACATTATAATTGTTTAACACGTAAACAATCTAAAATAACTGTTTCAAAAATAAACGAAAAACTATCGTTAATCTAGTACAAAGTAAAAAATGATGAATCAATTCGGCCATCGTTTTTTAAAACTTGCTATAATTTGTATTATTTGGTAAGTATGAAAATAAACTCCTTTTAGTACTTTATAAGATGCTAAGTTAAACTATATATTTTAAAATAATTCATGTACTTCTGTCGAAGGTCATTAGTGGGTGCGACATGAAAAAGGTTACTAGAATCATATTGTTAACAATATGACGTCGTGTTTCCAAGTATATTACAAGTTCATTTAAGAAAAAAAAAATCGTGTGCGAAACCTTTTCACAGTGTACAGCGTTTTGAATGTTTTCCCTCATTAAGGAAAACTTGAAAAAAAGTTTGGATGAAGCAGAAGAAAAATTTCTCGCAAATCTGTCCATGATAAACCGTGATATTGCAGAAAACCTGCTTCAACATGAAGAAGAAAAGGTAACATAAAAAACAAAACACCTCAAATAATAATTGTTTACAGCAGAAAATAAACAGCCTTTAAGAAGCGACAAGAAAACCTCGTTTTAAAATCGATTTCACAAGATTTTACAGCGTTAAAGAAAAGTATATTTGAACTTTACTAATTTTAAAAATCCTATTTTGATAGACCAAAAACAGCATCCTAATCGAAGCCCTCACCAACGAAAACCAAATGATGAAGCGAGAAATCAGCAAAGGGAATGTAATTATTATTAGAAAGACAATTCTGAGTTAATGTTTTGTTACTTTAGTTGTGTCTACGATCTATTTCGGTGGTCATAGGCAGAAAAACTGGCTCTCGAGCAAAGGACAAAAGAACTGGAAGGAAAACTGGCGAATCAAGAAAGCTTGCAGAAGAATTTTACGAACCAAGCATCTAGCGTGAAAGTCCTAACCGAAGAACTGAACGAAAAATGCCTCAAACTAAATGAAGCTCAAAATCATCTAGAACAACATGGTTAGCTGAGAAATAAAAATTATGAGCGTTGGTGGAGAAAAACATCCAGGTGGCCATGCGTAAAGCGTGCCTAATTTCCATTTAACCATAGTTCAAGAGGCGTTGATGTTCATCCGAAATATGGCCAAAGAATATCAGACGAAAGAGGAAATTATGAAAAACGAAAAGTTGGAGAAAGACAAATTGAAGAACGAATTAATTCAGTTAAGGTACAAGAAATTAATGTGCGGTTTACCTAGTCTATCCTATCATTATCATTCACAATTGTAACTAGCTTTAAGTAGGGATTAACCACGAATCCTGTCCGTGGCTCCAGTTTTCTCAACACTGCCTCTCAAAACTTTTAAATGTTTTTTTAAAGAATTTTTTAATTGCTAACATATAGGTCTGAAATTGCTGCAAATCAGGCAAAGTTTGGTAACTACACCATCCTAGAAATTGAAGATCAGCAGGCCATAATTCGCAAATTAAAGATGGATTTGGAATATGTAAGAAATTATATTTAATGACAGTTTAACGAAATACAGTTTCATAAATTTGCAAATAAAATGAACACAGTTCATAAAATCTCCTTTAAAAAAAAACACCAAATCAAAAAGACTGCACTAGTGGCCACCTAAGTAGCAATGGGGAAAAACAATGACGTCAAATTGAGGTCATTTTTTCGGTAAAAAATGACGTCTTTTTGACCAACGAAAATGACGTCTAAGGGCCGGTTGCATCAACAAAGGTTAAATAAAGGTTAGCTAACCTAAGGTTATAGAAAACCACGAGTTAACCTCAGGGTTAGCCTCATTGGTTTACCTCAAGTTAACCAATGGTCAACTGTTAACTTCCTTT
>JAQGAE010000147.1:0-52793 GCA_034696685.1 Julus scandinavius | reverse complement strand
AATAAAGAAAGGAAGAGTTTAAAACGCCACTCGCTTGTTTTATTTAAGAATTACATCAATTCTACTATCTTACAGTAGGACATTAAGAAAAACCCTTAGGGAAGAAATATGAAAATCTACCTAGAATTGGCATTATTGTATATGCCCGAACATGAGCGCCGCTATGTGGGGAATGACTTTCACATCCTTAGTAGGTTTATGTTGGTTTAAAATGTTACCTTAAAACAAAAAGCACCATGACAGCGGAGGAGGCTTATAAACTAAGGGGGGATGGCAAAGTCAAAATTGTCTGATTTGACCCCTCCTACCCTTCCACAAAAACCATGTACACGCCATTATGATTGGAGTGAAAAATGAAATTACCTTTCCGGTTTCACAGAATACATGATGCGACAAACTATATCTACATGCTAATCTCGTCAAGTTCAAGGTAATTGCAGTCTCGTGTTGGAGAGTTCTGAAAAATACGTGCAAATTCAATGACATCAACTTACACAAACTTTGATTTTCTAGCTTTAACAATTGGCAATATTGCAATTTTAAATACGGCAGTTAGACATGTAATCTATGAAAAAGCCATAGGGCACGTAAAGCGGTTAATAATGGAAAATTTGATATGCGAGCTTTTCTCAGAAATCAATTGTTGTCAAACGTTACATGGCACGTATCCCAAATACATGTATAACGATTATACCATTTAAAATATCGGTATCATAAATCATTGCAAGTATATAGTCAGTTTTTTCAAATGCATATGCGTTTAGTTCCTTCTTATATACAAGTCATTACATGTATTTTTACTTTACTGCAAGTTATCTTTGGCTTGAAATGGTGTGTAATTTCATTTTTCAGTCACTTAGATCGCTTTTTAGAGGAACTAAAAAAAATGTGTGGATGAATTTCTGGAACGATATTATTTTACACAATACATGTTTCCGAAAGGAGCTCAACCGCTCAGACATCGATTTTTGTCAAAGGCAGTTGAATATAAAAATACTTTTTTGCCTAATTTCTTTTTTTTTGTATTCATAATGGTGTTCATTTTCTGATGCTTGAGACATTTCTAAAGATGTATCGGTAAAGGGGTTTTTTTTTTATAAAGAAAAGTGCAAATGTGCGTTATATGCATTTGTCGAAATGGCAACTAAGCATCTGGAAAATGTGAAAATTGGTGGCGTTTAACAGCAGAAAAAACCTTTTATCAAATTGCAGTTCAGAGTTGGGTTTATAGAATGACATTACAGATTTTAGCGGATTGTGTTGCGTTATGTCATCAGATCTCTGCTCAGAAATATGGACTGTTAAACCACATTGCTTCAAATTGAACTCAACTAACCACAGTTTTTTGAGTGGATTGCTGCCATAAGGGCCTGTCCACATGTTGTCCATTTTAGCCCAAACCCCCTCCCCTTCTCCGCGTTCATAAACGTTCTTTTTTTTAAAGTAGGGTGTCCAGAAAATTTGTTGGGACATGCACAGGTCCATCCTATAAATTTCCAAGCACCCGCCTCACTACCAATTCTTCAAGATTTTTCTTATTAACTGAAATTTCCTGACCTTTAAAGGAAATTTCAGCATAAAAAAAAATTCAAGTACATTTGGGACTGGGGATACATTTCTTCTTGTGTCCATCTTTCATCATCCCCTTTCACTGACGTTTTAAACGCAATTAAACAGAAATACAAAAATTGCAAGTCCAGGGCTTTGGTTCCAAGCTTTGACAAGTTAATAAAATGGTATCATTTTTGATTATTTTCAAGATCAAATACCGCATTCACAACCCATGTTTGTCAAGAGTCAAAGCACAGATTGCACTCGTAAATTTGAATGTTGCACGGAGGCCTGGTAGTCGATGGTAGATGCAATGCAGATGGGTTTGCAGAATATCGACCATTGACTTATATGTGCTTCCAGTCACAAGCAATGATTGTAATGGAGCATTTTCTCTTCTCCGAGGAGGCCATTGCACGTTTCCCTTCATTTATAATGCATGTTCTCTATGCCATTCACATGCAATTTAATATAGTGTCTCGCGTTTTGAGCCTATGATCATGCCATCCAACATGGGCTTAGTAATACCACTGTGTGTGTGGAACTGGTCCCTTAATGGCGTTGAGAGAATCTTAAGGCAACACCTTTCATTTGTCCACCATGAGCAAAATAGGACTAGACGTATACTATATGTACCTTTGATAGAAAACGATGGCTCTTTTGAGGAGAAATTCCCCGCGTTGTATCTCGAGGAAACACTAATGTAATTATATCGGTAGACATGCTAGTCGTCGCTTTTGTCTTGTCTTCTGTAACCGCTGTTGATGGGCAACATTTTTACACCCTGGCTCATTAATATTTCGAAGAGAGTATACCGGTTGCTAGCTACAAGCTTCATTTGTCATGCCAAGGTGTCTTCCCGAAGGCCAAAAAATGTGTTTTTAAAGTAAGCTGGCACCAACTATTCAAAAACTGATCTTCCTTTGGGTCGGCAAGGAAGTAAGAGGTTGAAAAACATTTTTGTCAGGTTTTATTAGTGTGTTATGCAAGCTTAAATATGCAAATGGTCGTTTTCGTCATTCATTATGTTTTTACTTTACTATTTTTATGAGACGCAAATTCCTCGGCATGCTATACTATGGCTTTAGCATGGAGGTATTTATATCGGTTAGTCAATTAAATATGCGCAATGTATTCTTAACATCAGAAGCTTAGAAGTGTTTGCAGTCCAACCAGATAATTCCTCTTTAGTTTTTTCCCCAAAAGGAATTTAAAGGGTACACATGTCGGCGAGCTTTATTTTTGTTGTTGTTGTAAAAAGTACTTTTGGTGATGAACGTTTTGTTAAACGCTGTATTGGAATTTATTGACGAAAAACACACAAATCCGTACATCATAACACATGATTTTTCTTAGTGGAAATGTGGTTTTAGTCTCAAGTGGTATATGTCAAATTTTGAACACCGAATCTTTGTTCATTGGTTTCGATACACGGCGCGTGTATAGAAATCTGGGTGTTTTGTTTGATCTTAACTTCTCATCTCAGAGTGACATGTTCAGTCGTTTTTCGAGAGGCTGTTCAAATAGCCAAGATTGCAGCAAATCACTATCTAGGTATAAAAGTCAGGATCTCTCGCTCTTGCCTTGTTACACGTTTTGCTATTGATTTCCTTAAACACGAGAGATCTTGACGTTATTTTGCGCCATCATACAGCGGCTTAGTGTGAAGAGAGATTGATAAGTAGAAGTCTTTGACAATGATTTTTTCTTCTTCTTCTCTGAACACTATTGCTTGTCTTGAACATTGGGTCACGATAACAGCATTGATCAGCAACTTTCGGCCATTCTTTGTTTACTGTTGGAATAAAGACCTAATTAAAGATAATTAGTTTTGATTATTTCATCCGAGCAGTTTGAGCTGAAGCTTAGCATTTCACATAAGGGCTTATGCAGTAACATGAAATGGCAACTGTCATCGTCTGCTTTACTGACAGTACTGTGTGTTGAGGTGCGAATGTTACTATGTATGCAAAATTACCGAACTCATGCCGGTTGGTGGCCAATTTAATGAAGCTTAAATCGCTTGGAAATTTGAATTAAATCCATTTGTTTTCTTAATGGGGCATGCAATGTAATGTATGTAGCCTGATTTTATCTTGTAGATTTCAACCATTTTCTTAAAGCATCATGGCAGTTATTCTCACCAATCAGAGTTATGATTGTTTAATACTAAAGTAGAGAACAGTTTCAGTAAAATATTTAAATTTCATAATATCTTCAATGTCAAATCGATTATCGATTTTACGCTATTGAGCTTGTAGCTCAATATCACAGAGGACCAAATGAATGCAATTATTATAATAGTGCACATTTTGGTTAATTTGCAGCCAGATAGATGTCCGTGATATAGGTTAGTGTTTTCGTTACCTGATTCGTTGTAATGTTAGAAAAAAAAGGGGGCGCATATTGATCACAGCATGCTTTTACTAGTTGAATAGAAACATAAAAATATGGCTATTTTGTGCCTTCGACCTATAAGTTCAAAAGCAAATGCGGTACAGGGAACCTCCACAACTTGAAAAATAATGGAAATACCAAAGTAAAGATAAAATATGTAGTCGAAGAAACTCGTTGGACTGCCAAATGCGAGCAGATAACAATTTGTATTAGTCATTTTGGATAGATAACGCTCGTGATTTATAAAGGTAGTGATGGTCCTCTGTATGGTTCAGAATTCGTGTATTTGAATGTAACTTATTGAGGTGCTGGGAGGCCGACCTCTAAAGTATGGAAACCTACGCGAATTTCCACTTGAAAAAGTAATTTTCAAGCTGAAAAACACGAATGAATTTACAATTTTTTAAGGGTTCGTTTTCTGGTTGTTATCTGATCAACTGTTGGTTTGCCAATGGTGTCCTAAAACCAGGGAGGCTGGCTGCAGTACCAAGGGGTTAAGCGCATGTCGGTAACCTTTGACCGTGCATGCATCCTTCAGAGAAAAGTTACTTACTCTCCCCACTCATCTTCCCATTTTAAGCTTTTTTTAAAACCGTCATAACCTTGAGTTTAGTTTTTATGAAATTTGTCACTGTGACAAGTCCACGGCTTTGAGACACTTATCAAAGTTTGCAAGGGAATTAATAACCCCCAGTTTTTGTGTAGGAAACCAAAGGGTGAAGAACAAGATTTATGGTTTCTTCACTTCTTCCGCTTGATGATGATGACTTACCGGTAACATCGGTGTTTTTCCACATGCCTGTAATCGTTAATTTCTATGAGTAGTGGTGACTTCAAGAAACAAATGAACATGTAACATGGATCTAGCGAACACAACGTGTACGCAAACAAACTATAAATATTTTAAGGAAGATGCACTTAGTCAATGAAATATGATGGAAAAATGGCATTTGCATAATGGGGCCATGGCAGGATGAACACCATTTATAAAACATGGAATCGTGAACCTGTTTCTAAAAAACGCTGAAGATTTGCACAACAGCTAGCTAGATTTCTTTCAAAAATACTTATGTTTTTATATTCCAATATATTCTTCATTTTTATTCAATATGGAATAGCTGAAGAGCCAAGCAAAACAATTAACACAAATTATTGTGTATACTAGTCAGTGTTGGGCAGTAATTGAGTACATTGAATGAATTTGGGTAACGAGTAAAAGGGCACTATAAGAACAAGGAGTAATTGAATACAAAATGTACAAAAGTAATTGAATTCAAATTACTCAAAACGTATGAGTACAATGCACTCGATTAGAAAAATATACTCCTAATGGGTGATTACAATTATCTTTGAGTATTACGTAATCTGAAATGATGAGTACCGATGTAATAGAGTATGTATAGAAATACGTTTTTAGTAAGTTATGGATTCACATTTGAGTAACGAGAATGAGTAACTTAAGATGAGATGTTTAAAATAAATCGAGTTCCCAAAACAATACTTTTGCAATCCGCCATACTCGTAATCAGTACTCATATGCATGAGTACAAATTACCCAAGTCTGATTACGATACAACTCATACTATGGGGTATGATTCCACAGGTACTCGTGTGAGTACATATTTGCCCAAGTTTGATTACTCATTTCACACGAGTACTAATTACATGTAATCTACTTGTACTGTAGAGTAAGATTATACTGTAATCGTTATTAGTACTCCTAATCATGAGTAAAATTTGCCTGAGTCTGATACTGGTTTTGAATGTGATGGTATTTTTTAAAGAATCTGGATTACTGGCGCCGTTGAATCAGATGGGATTTGGTTTTGTGGAGGCTGTTACCTCTGACTAATCCACGCATGGGGTTGACATCTTTGCCGCCATCTTTGTTCTATCTTTCGCCATCGCATTTTTCCACCCCTAAACGGTGTCAAAGTAATTCCAAGCTGAAAACAGAGAAGCAATAAACGTCAGGCGCTTCAATTCTGATGTTGCCAATTCAGATGATCCTCCGCTGCGAAAATGCCTTGTAAAGCTAAGAAAGGGAATATAGTAGATCTTAAGGAGAGAATTGCGCATTTTTTGTGTGCAGAAACCCAGAGCTACGAAACGGAATTTTATGGCTATGCTTTAGTGCAGTGGGACTCGATGGGGATATGGAGGGGATATATGTATTATATTGTCAACCCTCCTCCACCCTCCAGTTTCATTTCAACCATGTTGGGTTACGTATTGGGAAGTGCAATGCAGGGATGAGAAATAAAGATGGGGTCAGGTGGTGTTGGTGGTGTCTTGCGGTGACATACGGAACGTTAAAATATTGCATCGAAAAGATACATTTTTAGCTGAATTTGGAAATTCCAAATAAGTGACTTGTATACAAACACCTCTTTAAACCGAACACGCTGTTGAGGTTAAAAATGTAATTGTAGGCCTCAAGAATCTCCAGAGCTTCCATGGACATCCAACTTCGTCGCGTTTTCCTCGCACTTCCAGAGCTTATAAAATATTCACGTAATTCCGATGGGGGAGGGGGTTTTGCACTTAGCTTTTGCGTGGGTTATCAACATTGCTTTAAATTATGCATTGAGTTGACAACAGGTTTTAAGATGATAAGTAGAGAGGAAAGAGCTTGTGTATATATATATGTTGCTGGTGTTGTATGACCATCGTCAAGTGGGTGGGTGCCCTTGTTTGAAAAGTATGACAAGAACATGCTTTTTAACGTAAGTGGTAATATGTAAGATCTTTGGGGAAAATTCAAGAGCGTCCATGTTGTAGTACTAGCTTCTCTTCATGAATATTCAACAACTTTCTGTAACCGGATTACATAAACATGGTAGCTGATTGGGACTTGCTTTCAACATGACCGCTAGCTAGACTGAACATAATTTCGTTATGGCATTAAGCATATATTTGGCAAAAATACATGGGAAACGATGGAAAATTAAGAATGTAGAACCTCTTGAATATTTACACAAAAATTACATTTTGGGAATAAATTTACTAAGCATAGAAAACAGGTTTCCATATTGATAAGCTTGATTTTTAATATTTCCAAATTAATGCTCCTGTACAAAACACTAGCTGTTAACACTGTCATCCTCTCACATGGTAATAATTAATGGACATGTTAGATATATTATTAAAAAGCGTTATATAAAAACGATTATTTTGTCAATGATAACTTTATGTGATATGTGAATGGTTTTGACATGAATACCCTGGCAACACGAATTACAACTGAATAAATCATTTATTAAAGCAGCGTGTATAGAACTCGGACTTTTGAGGAAACTCTGATACGCTTATGGGATTATAATAGAGTTGATTGAATTACAAATTTTCTAGAGAGAAAATCTAATTTTATGAATTTGTGAGCTTTGTACATGTACGAATCTCTAAAAATCGATAAGAATTACAAGCCCTTCGTAATGCTCGATGTGCAAATGAAATGCCTTTGTTTAGTTTTTCTTATGAAAGTTTGGTAGACTCAGAGGTCGTTGTTCCTTCTTTGGAAAACGAGTAAAGCCGACAAGAGCGTCATTAGGAAGACCCAAACTGCAAGTTAACCTCCAAATGAGGGCTATTTTGTCTTTGGCCACTCATCGGTGCCCCGTTTGTTGCCCCATAGAAGTTTCCTTCATACAACTCTCTTTTATGCATTATGGCCCCAGGGGCAGACATCTTTGTTGCTGTTGTTGTTGCATTTTTCAATGCATTTGCGAACAATGGCTTCGGTAAAGGTACGTTGTGGGTGCACGTACCCCCTGTTTTTTTTTCTTCTTCTGAAAATCTTTGGGGAATATAAACCTTCAGGATCACCAGAAAGAGAAAGCGAGCATCAAGATGGAGAATTTTTGTTGAAAAGAACAAACGCTAATGGTTGTGAACTTTGGCAAAACCAAAAACCAAGAGCATGGATAAGAAGGTGTGTTTTCAGTTGGAAGGGCTGCTATAGACATGAAACCAATTATAAATTATATCGAAATGTTTATTGGACATAAATGTGGTGTTATTTCTTGGGCCCGATGATGAAAGTCAAACCCTAGTTAACTTTGCCTCTTATTACAGATTCCCTGTCTAGGCCAATTAAGACCTGAAAAAACCAGTCGGTATTTGTAAAAACACACATACATTTATTCAACTCAATGACTAGTTTGATACAACATAAACAAATTCGTGCACATTTTTCCTTTTAGCAATAATAATTAAAATCATATTTAAGTGTTCATTCGGTCACTAACCAAAAGTGGACCTAACTCCTGATTCAAAGGTTGGGTTAAGGATGTTTGGATATCTCTCAAATTGAATCTCTCAAGAGTTCCTCAAAAGACACCAGTTTGCCGACTTTTGAGTAGTCTTTGAGATTTCCCTAATTTTCCTAAGATTTTCCTAAGGGTGAAGCATTCCAACTCCTCATCAGAGTGCCTAAAAAGACAGCAATGTGCCACCTTTCGAGTATTTCTGATTTTGGAGAAGGAGATGAGCGTAGTTTTGTCTCACCCCGCACACTTGTACAGTGGAAAGCTATGCTAAGCTTTGTGTAAACTGTCAGTGGCGTTTGCTTTATTTCAATACAACTTCAGGCATTTAAGGGAAGAAGAAGAAATCAATTTTTTCCTGTGCTTGTGGAATTTGAACATCGGAGGAAATGCTGTAACACCCTGCTACAATCTCTGCACTCAAACCATGAAAATTTCTGCATCCATTCTCCAGAATTTTAGGACCAATAAAATATCAAAATTTCCTGGATAGGGATCCCCTTTTACAATAAATCAGTATCCCCTAATACTACTACTGGGTACGATAACTTTTTACGGCAAGTAATTGAGCATCATTGGCCCTGACTTAACTGGCTAGGAAACGAGGGCGTTTTTCTAATGAATGGCCTTTCTCCGGTTTTGCTAGCTGATGTTTCATGTTGTAACTAAAAGCAAGAGTATGACAAAAAAGGCACCCAAACGCGAAAAGGGAAATTGGTCTTGGATGGTAATTTCCTCTCATAAAATACTATTAGTGGAGCTTGAAGCACGTTTTGTCGCACGTTGCCTATACGAGTTTTATCCCAAAAATGGCCGCTGTGGATGACTTAGAGGTGTGATACGAAAAGCGTTTCATGTTGAAGACCACCAGAATTTAGTTGTCACTTCTGTGTCAGGTTGCATCCATGATTTGGATAAATGTGAATAACGCGAATTGGACATATTGTTGTGCTTTGTGAATAACTCATTAACGTGTCCATGGAACCCATCCCATTGCAGAGATTTCTTGGATCCTAGCCACTGATAAAAAACATTTGTATGGAAATGAATTTTGTGGCATTGATGAAGTACAAGGATGCTCGTTAGGCAAATCCTTTTTCTCTCTCTCTTATCATCTTAACATCACCTTTAACAATTTTCTCAATGCCAAAACAACCGATTTGCAACGAGGCAGTGATTCCAGTTTGGGCAACCAACATTCATTATTCAGAATAAGATGAGAGGCAAAGCTATCTTAACTGATATGTGTATATTTGTAAGAAAATCGTTGTTGGAGTAATGAACACCACTTATTCAGGTCGTTTTTGACGTTATCAAATGCGGCGTAAATCAAATTATTACAAATCTGAGTTTATCGATCTTGCTTTTTGTGTTTCACTCTTCCATAGTGTACCTTTGTTCCTATTTTTAAATTGTTTTTTTTTTAAACATGCGCTCTTATGTTGTTAAATCAGGGGTTTTTCACCTCTTTTTCCCCCCCTCTCAATTAATATTCCACAATCGTGACCTGAAATTCACACGATAAATATGATGAATGTATACGCAGTAGGCTACTCGTGTATTTATGTATGCTGCAAACAAACTTTGTTGACCCTAACATGTGGTTTTCATAACTGTATATATCCTTCGCTTTTATGGCTTTATGGATGCCACCATATATCAAATGCAACGTTAACGACTAGCCTGATTTTAGTTTAATATCAGAAAATTTTACCCTCCGTGAAAAAGTAGACATTAGAGTACTACTAGAGCCATTGCCATTGATTGTTTGGTGGCACAGCATAAGCTTCACAATATTACCGAATTTCAGTTTTTATTCAATGAAAACGTTAGTCCAATTTTTGTGGAGAATTTTTAATCGCCTAAAATGTGCATTTGGTGTGTGAGAAGTATTGAACAACTTCTCATCTATTGATCTGCGAAATTAACTAAAGTTTTAATTTAACCTATGCTAGACTTGGTACCAATTTTGTAAACTTGCAAATCCATACCGATTTTTTAAAAAAAAACATTCATCGTCGTGAGAATTGAACATCGGTGTTCAAATTTCAGTGCTAGTCTGTCGTAATCCCCTAACACAAGTGCTTCACATGAACTTTTGATGTTGAAATTAACAAAGTGGACATCTGCAGAGTGAGAAAACTGAAATCCGGTACCGGTAGTGATGGCAGGGACATATGCCACACTTGTGAGTTCACATATCAGGAAAAAAGCGAAAAATGCAAGCATGCAGATTTGGTGAATTAGCAGACACCAAACCAATGGACTTGATTAATGTAATCCAATTCATAGACATGTAATGCCCTTAGAAGAATTAAAGAGGGGCTTTGATGAAATTTTCACGTGGGTCAAGTTGAATATAAAAGGATGAGGGGATGACCCTGCCTGTGCCTGAGGAATCCTGGGATTCGTGTGCTGCTTTTCCCACATCAAATAACGAGCTCTAACCTGCTGAATAAGTAATAATGTGCAATACCAGCATGATTTTCATTGAACACAAGGGAAATACCATCTGCAATATGTACAATGGTTATTTTGTATATCCCTTTGTCAGTGCCCCTTCAAAGAAACATGAGTTTGCCTATGGGGCATCCTGAGCCTCCTCCTCCACTCAAGCTTATCTATCAGTAATCCATAAAAGTCCAATAACAGATAATCGACATTGCTCTGGGATTGCATGTGCCTTAATAATTCACTCTTTTTTTTAAAAAGCAAAATGTAATTGTGGGCAATTGTGTCAAGGCTGTTACAACTAATAAACTATATCAATGCATTCATCTTAGTCGTGCACTCCTATTCAATACCTGTAAAATGTTGTAAGCTTTTGACACAATTACTTTAATCCTCTCCACATCAAAACATCTATTTAATAATAGCCCAAATTAAGGTCTGAAATTTGTTTAGAAAATAGTGATAGCGTTATTTGGCTCTTTTATCAACATTTTTCTTATGTTGTCAGTTCTTTATTCATTACTAATCCAGCTTAGTGGGGATATTATTAAAGTCTGGATGTTTGTTATGGCGAAACAATTGATTTCTACTGCGAGCTTAGAACACCTATATTTTAGTTGGCACTGCTAACTGGCTTTGACGCAATGGGCATTTCCGGGGTGGTGTTGCACTATTTGTCGGTTTGTTTTGCAGTGGTGGCTTACCATAACTGCAGCATGTGGTTGATCAACAACTGCCCTCTCTGGGTCCTCCCTAACATTTTTGCCTCCAACATTATGGGGAAAAAATGCATTTTGATGAGTGGGCTATGTGAGGTGGATAATTGGACAAATTATTGACAATTAATCTATCATTGGCTGGCAAAGTCTAGGGATCAAACCCTCGTGCTTCCCTCTTCCGTTTTGGTTGTACTTCATTACGGCGCTTGCATTACCTGTCAGCCACGTGATGGATTGGTCCACTCTTGGCCCCAACTACACCATAAAACGGTCCTGCTCATGCATTAATTTGATAAGCTTGCCATTTAACCCTTAGCTTTTTGGCTTTTTTTTTGTCTCCCCCCTCTTGCTTCCAACTTCCTGCGAGGTTATGAACTTTAGCACGGTTGTTCATAAGAGTTTTCCATACTCCCCTCCCCCTCATCATAGAACCTAAAGTGGAATCATTGATGAGGTTCCCTCGTCTGGTATTCTTGGCAAAAGGTGTTTTGAATTGTTTAGTCCGTTAACAGTGAACAAACATTGGATGCTTTGCAATGAAGAGACAGACCACTTGACATACTTGTAAACGATATAGCGCGTTGACACGTAATCCTCAATGTCGTTGGACAGCCTTGCTGTCAGTGAAAGACCTCCACCTATCACTGCCTTTTAATTGATTCTCGTCTCGGTTTGTGTGAATAGGAAATTTATTTGCACATCTGATACACCTTTCCATGTTTCTTTATTTACATGACAGCCATTTTTTTTTTCTCCCTCTTCTCTTCTGTGCAATGTGACGTGGCTCTGGTAACCCTGGCATTGGGCATACCAAAGGTGGGAATTCTTTCATGGCGTAGGAGAGGGAGTTTGATTTGGTCGTAAAAAGTGCACCTAGCAATTGGGTGAGAGTGGTTTCAGAGGGGGCTTAAAGGTGCAACATTCGAGCATTTGACAAACCGACGGTAATGGCATGGGTACACATTACCACCTCCTAATTATTATTTTTTTTCTTCTACCTTTTTGGCTTCGTGCTTGGTTATCCAACTCCCATCTCTTCATCACAACGACGGTTTTTAAAATCTTTTAAATTCGCAGACATGGTGGACATGTTTTTTTTTTTTTTTACTGGTAGCTTTGGTGCAGCTTCTGGGGGAATAAACAGACCCTTAATAGTGTTATTAGGACTACCGTATAACCAGTGTTTGTTTATAACACAAGATACATACACCTAAGGGCCATTCAAAAAGAACGTCCCCGAAATTCCTTCAGAAATTGATCCACCCTCTAAACTCTGTCCACACTGTGTCTATTTTAGCCTTGACCTCCACCCTAGTAAACGTCTTTTTTTCTTTCCTCTTCAAAGTGTTCAACTCATGATTTTTACAACATAATTAAACAGAAAAACAAAAAAACCCTGAATAATACCATTATTAGTGGACGTCCATAATGGCTTCCCCCTGTCCACATGGTGTCCACATGCCAACCCCCTCTTGCGGACGTCTTTTTTGAATGGTTTTTTTTATTGCGTTTGAAGCTTATTTGATATTATGGAACAAAATAGTCGTGTAGTGATAATTGAGGAATTTCAAATAACTTTGGTTATTGTCTTAAAATATAGTTATTGCAACTAAATTCGATTTTTGTTATTGGTAATTGCGCATATCTTGTTAGATAAGCACTGGTTCGTGACACATGGAACAATAATATTTGGCGTCAAGAAACCTTGGTAGAAGAAGGTCATGCGACATAACAACCACAATTTCCATCATGCCATAATCTAATAATTGAAGGCTGTCAGCGCTCTGAATATGTCTCCAGGCTTATCACGATAGATAAGGGCCAATTGGTTCCTCATTGTCGTAAGTCTGCATTTAGTTGACATTGGTTGGTTGACAATCAATCTGCTGCTTTAAACGTGCTACATGAATTTGATTGGTCGTAATATATCACGTTATGATTTCCTGGTATAATCTTCCTATAACATCGCGACAAATTTCTAGATGGCGAGTTTATCTGGCCATTACAATTGTCGTTTACATCTTGTCTGAAATATAAAATCATGTTGTTTGTGGTTGTGCAGAATATGTATTTTTTCAACGATGGAGTACTAATGTAGGATTTTTAATAAAACGTTACTCCCCCTCATATGTTGTAGACCACCATGCATGCATCCCTTTATGACCCCCTTAATGCTCAAATACACGTCAGCATGTGCATTATATATGTATATATATATATATACTACTTTCATTCATTTTCTACTATCATATTACTGTTGACATAATTTGGTAGAAAATAATTGGCATCGCTTTTCAAATTGATGTAAATAACAGTACTTCAACGAACTGGCAACCATCTGTTAGATTTACGAAAATGTTTTATTTTATTGCAAGCATGCAATTACTGCATGGTAACCGAAGTGTAATTGTCCCTAATTAACGCCCTTTTTAAGTCTAATCGTGCATTATTAGCAGTTTTGTAATGAATAAATAAATTGCATATTTGTTAACCTAATTACAGTTGCACTCGATGTTATGTAATTACTTTATTGGAGAAAAGTTTGCTAACGGTTTCCTGGTATGGCTTTTTGCAATTATGAAATATGACAATGTTCCATTTTAATGAAACGTTACTATATATCGTCTTCGCAAACTAAACCGAGAGATATTTATGGAATACTAACTGCATCGAAAACTTAGATTTAATAAAAAGCGTGGATAAAATTAACCTCTGAATTGGTACGAAAGATCACAAACCATGAATATTTTTTAAATTTGGAAATTAAAAAAAACTTTTTTTAAACAGATGGTTGGTGCAGTTTAATGAAATGTAATTTTTTTGGATCGTTTTCACTACAGGAAAATGTCAAGCTTGAATATTTTAGTGTCATTTACCTATTATATGAGTTACTTAAGACGGTGAGTGCTTTTAAAGAAAGGCACTTTTTTGTCTTTCTTTTGAAAACCAATCCGGTAGGCTGATTTTAAGACAAAAGCGTGAAACAAATAGTTCACTGACCTGAAATCTGGTTCAACTAAAAAATAATTTTTTGTTAACTAATACCATTTGAAATAAATCTTAATTTTTTTGTTTTGTGCGTTTTTTATTACGTTATTTCTGGATACCTTTTCCTTTTCAGAAAAATACTCTTATTACAACTACGAATAAATTATTCATTGCGTTTTGAAATTACACTCTCTTGAACATTTGTATTCCCACGGCGATCCTTCTCATGGAAAACTAGATTGTACTTCTTATAAAAGTGCTTTTCATTCGTCTTATATGCAGGCAAAATTATTTAATCAGCAGCGCTTTTGTTAAATTATTAATTCTTTTTAACATTTAATCCTTATGCAAAATGACTCTAGACCTTTTACTTGAATCTATTAATGAACTCCTGAATTCAATAACAGTAAAGAAAACCACTCTTAAAAGAACAATAATTCCTATAGACGAAGAGTTTGATTTAATCCAATTGCCTAGAGTATTAGATGAATTGAAGCCGACAAATGGAAATGCCGTAGACCGTGTTAAAAGTAGTAACACTTCAGTTAGTATGTATCATGAAATATTTCCAAAAAGCTAAATTCCAAGGCTAGCTTTGTGTAAATGTGGTTAATTTATTTCAACTTGGTACCATACAGTCAGTAAATAAATACCATGTGATAGGGGGTTCGTACCCAATCATTTCAGGAGAATGCTCCTACGTCAGTAGCGACATCATTGTTAGATTGAATTTTTACTAAATCTGTACTTTCGCCAGGAGGGATATTCCAATCGGTTTTCATCTTGTATTTTTACTGCAAATGTTTTGATTGCTGTTCGTGTTTTACTCGAGATTAATTGGATAATGAAAGTGCAGTAATTAGCCAACTCTGGCAATGTTTATGACATCATACCCCTCGGCTGTTGAACGTGGATTTTTTTTTCTTCCTTCGTCCTTAATTAATAGCCAATCTGTGTTATTTGCATTCACACATCTTTGTATTAAGCAGAAAGAGCATCGTGTAATACAGCTCTTCAAAGCATCTGTTTCTTGTCCTCTTGATCATACTCTTTGATTTAGTCATCCAAAGTATTCTACAGAAATATCTTGATTTGCAGGGTTATTTTCATATGCAAGTGCTTGAGTAGGCAAGCTAAGCTGCATGGCGGCAATAACCCTTTTTAGTTAATTAAAAACAAATTATCAGGCTATTTCTTATTAAATACCAATCATAAATTACATATTCACGAAACTGCAGGACGAAGTTAATAATCTTATCATGCTTATACTAATTATATGTCGGATTATCTGAAGGATGGACTTGACTCGGGGATTTGAAAGGGTTTGATACAAACTTGTGAAACTGGACAGTAGCCAGATTAATGCCAATTAACGGGAAGTGATTTATGCCAATATTGAGAGTTTTTCCCAGTATGCCACATTAAAAGTTAGATGTCAGAGTTTAATTGCATAAGATAAGCGGTAAAGTATGTGGCTATTAATCTTTAAGTGTTATAGAGTTAACACTTACTCTCTATAATCGACTATAAATCGCGGCACCTATCTCAATATGTTATTTAAAAACCGTATGATAACTCGAGATGTGTTTTTTATATTTATATTGAGTAGAAAACAAATTTTGATATCTCGTTTAATTATTTTTTTTTAGTTGTACTTTTGGACACTACACAGGAATCGAAATTAGAATGGACAAGGTATCCGTTTGGACCACAAGCACCGACACCAGGGGTAAGTTGATGTTTTGTTTGTGTAATTTTATAAAATCAACCAACTGCCATGCAAAATTATTAGTTATTACATAATTAGGCTTAAACTTCATAGTGTCGCTATAATTAATAACGTTTTCATTGCTCTTCATTAATTGCCTTGTTCGCTGGTTATTATAAAGGCAAATTCCATAGAATTATGCGCAATTTTTTGAAATGAAATGTGCACCCCGGAAGTGAAAGGTGGTACCACGTAAATATGTCATATCTAACCCAGCCAACAAACAGCCTGTTGCAACAACAGAAAAAGTTTGCAAGAATTTAAAGTTTTTCGTTTGAGGAATTTCGTGGAATTCTTCATGTGTGTCTCACCTTTGGTTAAAAGCAGTTTAAAAAACAAAACAAAAAAAAACACGTGTTTCAACCAGGTGCTTTTTCAGGTGGATTCAACTTCAAAAACACTGTATAATATACAATGCTAAAATTTTAAAAAGATATAATTGCATTGAATGTAAAAAAATATTTTGGTAATTTTTTTTTGCTGTTGACGAATTGTTCATGTCCAAGTCCAACTGGCATCACTCTTTCTTCATAATGGCTTGTTTACGTCAAGTTAAGAGGCCTAAATTTGACTGCTTAACTGATAGGCCACATCTGTGACATGTCAGCATTCGTTCTTAACGGCCATTTTCAAGCCATTTACTCATCAGTTTGTGTAATACAATTCCTAAATCCTTTCATCGGGACATTGCATGTCCCCATTTCAATTTGTTCTTTCACCCCACTCCAAAAAAAAATATATACCCCACCACAAAGAATAAGTAGCTGAACCGACGATGGGCATCTAGGATACATCCGTTTTTATCCCTCGTATATATAAAAAGGGACCTTGCGATTTTTCTAAGGTTACACTTATAATGTTACCATTTTAATGCATTTCCTCCGTTCTGTTCCAACACTGCTGGAGTCAAACTTGTATGTTTTTCTACGGCATGGTGATGGGCAAAGTTTTTATTGGTTTCTGTAACCGTAGTCTTCTTAGGGTCAATGCAGGCAGGCTTCGTGAGTGAGGGGTCACTTGGGTGTTATCCGGTCTTTTCCTTGTTGACAGACCAAGTAGGCAAAACGATCGTCTCACACAAGATGATAACCAGTGAGTGACATTTCATAGATAGCAGTGAAATACGGTGATAGGTGAAACGTCAGACTAATATCATAAAGGATAATTGATTTTCATAAAATGGACAGTGTGGTGAAACCCACCCTCAATTTCAGACGTTATCAGTTGCTTAATTTGAATTAATTAAGCATCTACCAACGAATGCTTCAAACAAGTTCAAGACACTGAACTTTAAAACTATACTACTATATTTCGAGTATTAAAAGTTCAGACTAGTATATAGTATGAGTATTAAAACTATATCACCAGACGCACTCTTTAACTTGTGTAATAGCATTTAAGTTCTCGCGTTTGTTTGTTTTATCTAATTGTTATGTTTTGTTTCCTAAATGTGATTTTGTTGATTATGAAAATCACGAATTTTGAGTTTAAGCTACATTGGCATGTACGGTATATATATCCAGATTATCATGAATGGGCCATATGAAGTCGTTAACTCAAAGACGAAGAAAGCATCATATTGTAATAGGATCTCATTTTTTCAGTTATTGTCGTGGGAAACATGTTATTCCTATATGGGTTTATATGAACAGCAATTTTGAATATTGGATCGTTTTGTATGCAAGATGAGACTAGTTTTCCAATCAGCATCACTACCTGTATTGTGGCAACATCCAAATTGGTTTAGGGAGACTTAGTAGCACCAGTGTCCTATAAAATGAAATTATTGCCATTATTAATCGTGTCGTTTGCTTGAAAAAAAACATCGTACCGTTGCATATTGCCTCGTAGAAAGGGAATTGAAAATATATCCATGGGTGTCATTTTAGAATCATGATTGCTTTTCGTATAAAGCCATAACCCTCGTTTTCTAAAATGCAAGAATAGGAAAATGTATTTTCTTTATTGTCTCTCCCCCCAGTGAATGTAACTGTTATGATGTCATAAATTTGAGAACGTCTCGGTTATTACTGGCGTTTTCTGATATATCAGAGGGGATTATACTGTAAAAAATCATTTTTAAAACAATAGTATCCCCCGCATGGATAGAAAGACTCATGGTCTTTTGATGTTATCTGCTGAGGACATGTCAAGTAATTAAAATAACCCTGTCTGTATATGCCACTCTGGTAGGTAACATAAAGCCTTCTTCAGATAACTCAGAAAAGGTCAAACTCATTTTTGATGAAATTTCACCTCATTCTTAACAGGAAAATAGAAATTCCATTGTTTTTGCGACATGTTTTTTTTATCTTGTAGATATGACAACATCCTGTCCTCAATGTTTAGCCGAGAACAACTATTTCCCCTCTTCCACAGAAAGGAAATTCCTAATAATTGAAAGTCATTCGGGTTCCACAGAAATTAGTTTACATGGAAATTGAACACTAGGCAACAAACAAAAAATCCTTTAGTCGATTAATTTTTTAGATGAAATTTTAGATTGCAGAATTCTTTAGTTACTCATTCGCCTTACGTCTTCCCTTAGAATGTTGGATAAAGCTTGGTAATTTCTGGAAATTGTATTGATTTAAACCAATATCGTTTTCATCTTTACATCTAAGAAGAATTGAAAATATGTATTGATAAGTCTATCTAACAGTCAGAGAAAGGTATACAATGCCAACCCATCACAACATCATCTTGTTTACACCAGTTTTCAATGTCCATTGCTCCATTTAGAAATTGATGGATGGCACCGTCATGACCAGATTTATCATTTCTGATGATGCATCTTTCACCATTGGTAGATGGCTCCTGTTTGCAGTTCAAGTGCAATTTCATTAACAAAGATGTTACTTTGTGGCCATTTTCTCTGCGCTGAAGTAATCATTTTGCCATCGCAGTCGGGGGTGGAAAACGGATGCCCTATCCCAGCTAATGACTGCATTAACGATGAAATCTAAATGCTAATCGATGCTTTAATTTAGTCTTTTAGCTGCATGTTGCCCGCGTCTGTCAAGTCTTTTTTTTGTTAGTGGACGCCATGTTGCTTGTTAGTGTGTGGTGGCAAAGTTTAATGGATTATTTCCGAGAAAAAAAGAAATGTACAAGGGAATCTGCCGACATATTGGATATAACGAAGATTAATAAAATAGACGTGGACGTTTATATGGGTAGAGAGCCAAGCACAGCTTGTTGGAAATGTTGTTGGATGCATGGTTGCCATTTGCTGCATGCACATCCTAAATGGAATCGGTTGTTCAACATTTCTGCTGTTATCGATTCCTTTATGGCGTTAATTAAAAGTCTGCCCAGAGGGCGTTTATTTCCCCCCTATAGCTATATAAGCTCTATGCGAATTTCATATATAGACAGCCTTTTCCCCATACTTGATAACACATCCACCCTTCCATATACAGACGACAGATGATTATGATTTCTATTGCAGCATATTTCTTCCGGCGGTGGAATCTTCATAGCTGCATTCCTTCCTTGAGTTTGACTTCATCATCTTTTAATTCAATGCATAATAGATACATATTTTGTGGGTCGGCAACCAAAGCAACCGGTGAACTAGGTTTATAGATAAAGAGCATGTCTGAATAGGAAAAGCCAAATGAGTCTCATACTTAAAAAAAAAGATCATCCTGTTGTAATTAAAAGGTATGTTGGCGACGGCGACAGCGACGGTGATGTTGACGATGATTGCTTTTGAACAGCATAAGATGAATAAAAAAATGATCTCAAAATTGAATAATATTGTCACGCTATCATGTAGTTAAAACCGATTAAGAAAATCACACAGCCAAAAGTGGATTAAGGGAAGTTATTAATTTGTAGCTTTTTCACACGAAAGGAGAAAAAAATATGCTATTTTCTTAGAAATATATTCAATGGCTGATGCATCTTGGGCAACGAGATTTTAGTAACAAAAGGATTGAAATTATGATACATTCATGTATATGTTTGCCTAAGAATTGTGTAAACCATTATCTGTACATGACGACTTCCGTGTTGTATTCTAAATTTTTTTTTGCAACAATTATCCAGTTTTCTCATATGGAAGTTCTCCCAAACATAATCTAATTAATTAGATTTAGGTTTCACATTATACAAATACTTGGCAAAAACGAACATTATGACATATTCCTCGGTTGGGGTCCTTTATTATTATTCATAGAAATACACGGCTTCTTATACCTATAGGACAGAAGTGATATTGTCTAGGGACAAAAGGCTGTCCTCCTTGCTATTATAATATTGGGAAAAAGGAGTCCGATTTCATTTATTATCATTCATTACTTTTAACATTTGAATAATGCATCCCTTGAGCTATATGCATCTTTTGAAGATTTGCATGGAAGATACCAATTTTGTAGTTTGTTGTTGCTGCTACATGTCAAATATGGGAGACACGCGGGATTCACACGCACATCTGAAATGTTGCCTTTCATTTATCCTACTGATCTGCTAAATTAACATTTTTTTTTATTGTGTGCCTTTGCTGCATGGTAAATAATAAATGGCAGTTCTTGGGAGAAAGAATCCCCCATCAGTAATGTGTCATGATGAGAAATTTGACACTGTCGTGCGCTTGCGTGCCAAATCAATAGTTTTGCAAGAATTAAAAGATGTAATTTCAGCGGTTTCTTCACTAATTCAATGCTTAATCCCTCCTTTTTTTTGAAAAAGCCACAGTACTCTCTGAAGCGATGAGGAAAATGTGTGGATTTTCTTTGTGTGAGATAGGGAAGGAATTGAGGCGTATACGATTCGGAATTGGTTTCACCCTTTTCTTGATGATACTCAATTGTGATATTGACCTGGTCGGTTTCTGCAAGCGCTTCTCCAGCTCCACCCTCGGTTACCTTTTTTGAATTACTTCATTATTGTAATGGCGCATTTGTTTCCTCCGCTCGTTAAGCGTGGCCTCTCGTTGCACCCTTTTCCTTCTTCTAGCCTCGCTTTTTGGATCATCTTCAACACATTTGAACATCCTCTAATATCCCCTCTTTATATTCTCATCGTTTTCTCTACGATTTGCCTCATATACTCCGTGATTCATGGGATATTGCTTAATTATTATGTCGAGTGTTTCTCCTTGCCTTAATATGCACACGAGTCGTTCGGAAAAAAAAGTCCTTTGGTAATGGCATCGTTGCCGCATTGATGAAGATGGAAGCCAGGGTATTAAAAGCTCCATCCTTTTCCAATACTGCACTAAGGCAATATTATTTAAGATTAGTAGTTTCTGAAGCTTAATATCACCGTTAGAATGGTCGCAATCGTAAATTTACATTGTTTCTGATGTGGTTTTTCGAAATTGCGCATGCGCGGCGGCGGACAATGGTGCAGCAACATTTTCATCAACATTCTTGTATTTCGCCTAGCGTTGAAACTGTTCCTAAACGATTTTTACTGCGTTTTGCTCCCTTTTTTGTTGTTAGTGATCTAATAATCTTATTATTACTAACGATCTAATAATCAATTACTAAACAGCTTTTAAGGAAGGTTTACGTGAGTTAATCTAAATAATAGACATTATAATTCCACAAATTACCCAGGGTGAAATTCATTCCTTATTTATCCCCCTGTTTACTTATTTATTTGATAGAAACTTATGAATGGAATTTGTGTTTTTTTGAAAACATCTGACAAGTTTGATGATCACAATTGTGTCATCGCAAAATTTCGATTAAGTTAAGCGATGCCCGATAATGTGGTTAAATGTTGAATATAAGATTAGATAAGATCAAGAAGATTGATTACTCATTAAACAAGATGTTTATGGATCCTATCAAGTCATGAATGAATGGATGGTTGTCATGTCTTAATAGTTGTCTTTCCTTGGATGTTTGTTGGTTTCCATCTTGGAATCTCTCATGTCTGTATTCAGAATTTCAGAAAAGGTAATGGAATTATATTCTAAAATTGTATCATCAGGCTTATTGCAAGTGAAATTTAAAATTCCTGCTGGTTTGCTAACACTTGCAATAAGCCTGGAGATAAAATTGTAGAATTTGTTGATTGCATTTGCCAAGTGCTTGTGTAAGCTGTTTAAAAATATCATGTCTGCAATATTTTGTTATATTTAAAGCTAAGTTTAATTGGTTTTTAACATTTTTTAAATGCACATGGCACCGGAAATATTCTCTTCCGAAGGCCGTTGTTTGTTATTTTTTAAAAATATTTCAACCAAAGCTTGATGAACACCTTTTGGGAATGGCGCTGGCTTCTATTTCATGCGGTTGTGCTTTTGTAGAGATTGTTTGTGTACACCGGTAGGAGCTGCAGTATAATAAACGACTACCCTCGAATAATTTGAAAACAGGTTTCCTTACCCAGGTAAAAGGTCGTTGCTACCTTAGTATGACAACGTTATAGCTTACGAAAATACACTTGCACTCGGGGTATAAAGATACTTTGACAGAATCAGCAGGCATGCGGGGGGGAAGCTTTCTGAAAATGAAAGGAGGGCCTTATAAAATCCTTGGTAACTCCAACCCCTACAAACGTGGTTATTATTAGGGGGTAGGCACCAGTTTGTGCAAGGTTGCTCTCGCAGCTGGGTCCTTGTCTTATACTCGTCCATTTTCCCCCTGCAGATTTGCAGCGGTTAAAATTCTACTCACACGCATTATTATAACACATCCTAACAAATAACTTGCATTACAATTGGCCGATTTGTAAAGAAATGTGTAGGTGGACTGCCTATAAATGTATGTAGTTCTTAATAGACATTAAGAATGTTTTGTTGCTGTTGGGAACTACTATTAGTTCCTACAGTTTTATGTATTGTTGCTCCAAATTGAGTGGACCTTGACCCACTTGTTTTTACCCGAAGGTTCGTGCTTGCTTTTCCAACAGGTAATTTTATCGATTTTCGTTCAATTCTTATGTTTTTTTGATCTCTCTGTTCGTGCCATAGATTAGCGAACTAATTGATGCAGGTTTCAAAACTGGAAAAACTGGGCTCGACAGTTCGACCCTGAGAACGTCGGACCTGTGAAAATTTCGTGTATTTCTTTGTGGTTGTTGTGTGGCATTTGCAACAAACACTTGCTTTTTTGGTAACTTATTTTTTCAATCATGGTTAAAGAAGTTTACAATAGTTTACCTAAGGAGTCTGATGGAGGCATTTTCTGAGAAAATTGCATGCTTTGGTCCTGCAAACTACGAAACAAATATATTTATTATCCACATTAAAGTTATCCTTGCTATGGCCTCCAAGGTTAGGGGCCATTCAAAAAGGATGTCCTCAAGAGGGGATGAAGGTGTGTCTGCTGGATTAGGACACTATGTGGACAGGGGGAGCGAGGGGGTAGCCAATGTGGACGTCCACTAATGATGGCATTTTTCAGTTCTTGGATTTTCTGTTTAATTAAGTTTTAAAAGTCAGTGAAAGGGTAAATGGATACCAGACGAAATGTGCCCCTAGTCCCAAACATACTTCAATTGTTAAAATCGCGGGAAAGTCAGCAATTATGCCTTAATTTGTGTTAAACACCAATTTTATGCTGGGATTTCCCTTCGAGGTCAGGACATTTTCGTTAATCGGAAAAATCTGGAAAAGTGTAATGGAGTTGGTAGCGAGTAGTACTTGGAAATTGATAGAGTGGGCTTTTGTATGTTCGAAAGAATTTTCTGGACACCCTACTTTAAAAAAAATTTAAGGACGTCTATTGGGGGGGGGGGGGAAAGGGGGGTTTGGGCTAAAATGGACACCATGTGGACTGAGGGTAGGAAGAGCGGGTTGAAGGAATTTCGTGGACGTCCTTTTTGAATGGCCCCTTAGAACTCTTGTGCTGCAGTTTGCTGTGAAAATGTTACTGTCCATTAGTTTCTTAATGGACGGCGGCTTGGTCATTTGGATGGTGTTACTTGGACCGTTTCCTCGCTGAATAATTTATTAGATTTTAGCATTGTGCGGGTTATACTTAGTATGATGCCAGGAAACATTTGGACGATTTTCATTGCTCTCTCTCTCTCTCCGACGTATTTATTAATAATCTGCTGTGAGATGTTTTGTCTACCACACGCGGTGGTTTAATTGCATTTCTCGAAAGTTTTCCCACTTCCATTTTAATCAAGCTTATGCAGAGTTTTACGAAGATAGCGAGGCTGGTAAACGATGTGGATACGCGCCATTGATTTATACTTTTATCTGCAAAGCCATGGACAAACCTCATAATACATTACGGCCAATATTTGTCTATATTCCCTACGAAAAATGGGAGCAAATTAACAGTTTGTCGTGCATCACACATAGCGATGTTTGTCGGCGTTTGTGTTCTTTATCACTTGGAGGGATTTCGTGTTTAGTGTTTTTATTTAGTTTTTTTTTATCAAAATTGCTGCCATTTATTTAAGTGCAAAATTTATCCCCGAACGCTTTTTAGATTCCATCTATGGATATATTTGAAGCAGTTCACTATGCATTGAACGCAGTAGTGGTCCAATATTTTTATAATTAATTAAATGGTAACACCCTCTGAATCTCTCATTTGCGTGTTAATAATCTCCCTCTGCCCTTGCTAATAAAGGTATACAGGCACACATTCACACGCAATACAGCCTTTGCTAGTGTTTATTTGTAAATTCATGGGAAAGGAAATAACAATGGACTTTTGTGGTATCTACCTTCGATATAAGCCGGATATGTGTGAATTTATTATTTAATATCTATGGCACGTTTAATTATGAAGGAGCACCAAATTCTTGTTGGGTTGCTACTTTAAGAAGGCATTCGTTACAACTTTTTTTTTAAAAGAAAAGTGGGGTAATTGCTCAGCAGTTTTTCTTTATCATAGACAAGTCAAAATCAAGTTCTCTAGAAATATTGTATATTAAAGAATACAAAAAAGTATCTAAAATGTTTAAAATTTGTGAAGCATATATGGTGCAACATGTACTGAAAGCATTGTGCCAGTTTTGGGTTCGAAACAGCAATGTATCTAGTGGAATAATGAAATGAAAATTATAGAATAATTATTTGTTCATTAATTTTGAATGCTGAATTCACACTGTTTAATCGCTGTTAATTTCGACCGGTAATTTCCGAATCCATTCTCGCGATTAGGGGTTGACAGGTTGTTTGTTAAATTTACTAATTTACGATTTCATTTGTGTGTGAATGCACCGTGAACACACACAATGGTTTGATATTGCTAGTTATACTCAAATATTAATTACGTGTGTTTGCATTACAATGCATAATTATCCGGCTGGAAAAACATATCATGCAAATTTCGGGTCAATCCGTTTTATTCAATCAGCAGATGATGTATTCAGACACTAGTTGTTTTCCTGGTGTTGTAAATTCCGTATACTGTTAATGCCTTCCTCGTTGTGGAAAATGCAATTATGCTTGAGTTGTAGCAGTTTAAACTAAATCTACATTTAAATGTTTATTCAACTTATTTTTTCCCTTAATTTTTTTTTTCATTATATGTCTAGTTGTGATTTTTTCTTTAATCATTTCTGTTTAATTGCTATATAGAGACAATGTTTGCACATGGTTTGCATTATTCACTAATTCTGTCAATCGATCGACCCCCTTCCCCATATTTATTTGCACGTAATATTTGGGATACAAATGTGCATTCATATTTGATGGAGGCGTGTCATTTAAGAGGCTTAGCATGAGTTCATTTTAATATACTGTATTCTATCAATTTTTTTACGCCCCCTCCCCCCTCTGAATGATTTTCTCTCTATTTTAGCATTATACTTATATATTTTTTCAATATATATATTTAATGCACGCCGTTGTCAGTCGTTTTATTGCTTCTTCATTAGATATTCTACATTCTGTGACACGTGGAAACTTGTACTGAAAAGTTTCCAGATTGTCACTCATATCCTTGTACTCATTGGATTTAGGATTATTGAGGGGAAAACAGCAATTCTGATTGAAGAGGGGTTAAATTGCGGTTCTAAATGTCTTCTCATCCCATTTCGATGATTTCATCCCCCCACCTTTTATCTTCATCTCCCTGTTTTCAATATGTGTCGGTGTCCACGTCCTGCAGTTTATGTCTCTTGTAGTTTTAGAGTACGTCGAACAATGTATATGTCTGATCTAAAAAGTATGTTTAGGGCACTACACAACTCTTAAAATATATTCACAAGAACAGCAGTTGGTTTATGCATTCCAGCCTAGTTGGTCTTCTGAATTTTGCACATTTGAAATGTATGTTCAGTTTGAAAAATAACGACCAAGAAACAAGAAACAGAAACACCCATTACAAGTAGTTTAATAATTAGATCGATTTCAATTAGATTTAGTCGTTTATTAGAAGTTTGTAAACCCCAGCAAAAGAAGTCTTGCCGTGTTTTAATCTGCGTTAATGGCTTTCCACAAATTGTTCAACGTTGTATTCATATCACTCTCTATATGCCAGTGGATCCTCCACGGTATGTTTCAGGCCATTGTTATTGTTGTAATTTCCATGTTGCACTCTTGCAATACTGTTATGTATAAAAGCGAGTGAAGGAATCTCCACCACTGCTGTTCTCTCGCCAGGTTTCTCACACTCGACCCTGGCTACTTTACATATTTTTCGGGATTTTTACGATTCATTTGGATGTTTCCACTCTGGAGAACAATCCAATTGCAATATAGGACGATGGATTTACGCCGTTAAAGGAATGCTTTATATGTGGCAACCGAGAGGGGAAAATGCAAGAATTCTTCGGGAATTATATGGCCAAAGTGACAATTCAATGAGGAAAGCACTCGCTTAACGTATTGATTTTATCCAGAGGTGAACGTTGTTACATAACAAATAGGCAGATTACATGTGTGTATGACTCACGGCGAGGGAAAAAGGAGGAAAAATGGCAATTTCCAATCGGATCTATAAGGGGAAAATACGGGTCGTTGTGTTCGAAGGATCCAGGGAAAGTTCCGATGTTAAAAGAGTGGGGGGGATTTACTGTTTGGGTCGCCCTATCCGTACATGCTTTTGCACTCCTATTGATTGTGCCGTGCATTTCTAATGGGTGGTTTTTAAACTGAGGGAGATTTAAATAAAAGAGTGGATAAAGGGAACCGACGATAGGGAAACATTCCCAGCTTATGCATGGGCTGTAACCCCCTAGCGAGGAATTGACCGCTAGGGCATGTTATTCAATAAACATATGCACACTCTCGTCTAATCAGTTTTTTGAATCTAAACCATAATGGGTTTGTTATATTAATACTTGATGAATTCTAGCAATCCTATAGCATGCAATTTTTGTAAAAAAAACCATGCCAGGGCCCAATGGTTCAGTCCACTTATGAAATGATAGACCTAGTCATACATATTACAAAAAATCTCTATTGGAATCACCATTTCACAAAAAGTGTTGGTGCAGCTCAAATAATTTCAGTGTTTGGCATTCCCTGTTCTGTACTTGTTTTTAAATAAATGCCTATCAGATGAAATTTCTGATATTAGGAACGTTTTGGACACATTTTGTGCATTTGTTATCGTTATATTATATTCACTGTCCATGATGATGATGATAATGATGTCGTATCAGGGGACACTGCAGGCTACTATATTTCTCTCTCGTGGGATTAGACTGTTTTCATCCGTTGGTCAGTTCTTTTGTGAGCACATACTTTGACCGTCTTTTATGTTGTTTTGTTTTTGTTTCTTCCTCCTATTTTTCTTTGTGCTAAAACCCCATTTTCTCTCGGCAAGAGGTTCAAACATCTACAACCAGGAGAGAAATGGATAGAGAAGAAGAATATGAGGGGATTTACTAAATTGCTGATAGATTGTGTTCAGTCCATTTTCTTTGTATTTTGGTGGCCAATTGTGAGAAGGGAGAGACTTGCATCGCATAGTTTAGTTCACGGTGCAATGAAATGAACATTGTTATCCTGTGCACACATATTTGCAGTATATATAGATATACTGTATATCTATATAGACTGTTTTAAACCAAATCACAATGGATGTTGCAACCCCTGGATTCCGCATGGGTGCGCTAAGTGAAGTAGATGTCTTGGCAACTATTTGCATCATGTACATCTGTTCTTGCAAAGTGTTCTTAATAGTAAGGCTTCTTTGTCAATCCCATATCAAAATATAATAAGTTGTTTCAATAACTTGTATTTTTTTTGTCTGGCAAAGTATAAACCTCAGGGTGGATTTTGTAATATGATACTGTGATTTCCTGGGGAAAGTCTGTATTAATTTTGTACACGCTTGTTAGACATGTCCTTGCACGATATATTGCAGAGATACCACCGTATATTATTGAGCTGTCCGAAAAAATCATCTTGTCCGATTTGGTATGAAAAGCCCAACCAAATTCCCCGTAAACTAGGTTTAAACCACGCCCTATTGCATGCAGTTTATTTTTGTAAGGCAAGTTTATATTTGCAAATAATACATAAGGCGTAGCAATTTCTGAAACTTCACCTGAATTTCAAGGAACCAAACGATTTTTCATGCCTAATAAAACGGTTTTTATATATATTGAATTTAGAACAGCTGAATGTATTTTGTTGTTCCTGCCCACTGGTAATGGATGTTTCTAAATGACAATGGGGTCTCAGATGCTGTTTCTAGATAAAAATGACCTTACAGCTCATTTAACTTTCCTGATTGAGTAACTCTCAAATGGCCTGTCTGAATGGGCCTTTTCTAGCACATTCTGATCAATGCGCATAGGTGGACCTATAGAAAACTAATGCTCCATGAGGTTCACCTGCTCTATTCTTCCAACAACCCATTAAAACCGAAACATATTGTGTGAGCTGCCATTGGGGAGTCATGGAGCCGAATGGCACACATCTATTCGTTTTCTACTATCGGGTATTATAGCTTAAAGACGCGTGCAGAAACATGATAATTAATGTTGCCCCATAATTTTTTCGAAAAGTCAAAAGAATTGGATGCCCTACTTTCATAATAAACCGGTGCCGATGCCCCATATGGGAGCGTAGGTTTTGTGAGCTCAATCTCGCCTAAATATTGTTGTTGGATGTCACTCGAACACAAAGCACTTCATGACAAAAATCTACTCACATCGCTGCGAATTTGAGAGAAAATTAGACACGACTTTTGTTGTATTTCAGCAGCAGCATTTTTTCCTTTTCATTATTTCTTCCCCCCCTCTCCTTATCTTGGGGGCAATTTTGAAAAACCTCTTTTAAAACGAGAAGTTTTTAAACATGTCTGACACATTCCTGGCATAACATCCCTAAAGAGTACATGCATACCATACACAGACTGTTGGTTCGATGTTGTGCCACACACCATCAGCAATAGGCGCCTTTAATCAATGGCCTCTTTTGCTATTTTCACATTAGTGCGCATCACGTTTCCAGATTCACCATCAAGTATAATTGGAAAATGGCGGGGTGAAAGGTAGGGTTTGACCTCCGTGATATCGAATTAAAATGAACACCAAACATTCCCTGCGTTTATTAATCAATTTACCATGCCTTCCGAACAACCTCGTGTAAAAGCTTCTTCTTCTTCTTTGCCCAGCATATTGTTTTGCCAACTACTGCATTTAGCACAGATACCCGGATGGCATTTTTATTTAATTTTGACCAGAAAACACGAGAAACACGGATCCAGTTACGTGTTCGCCATTTATCGAACGCGTCATGACATTCCTCAAGGGGTTACATTGTCCATTTATTTGTGGTCACTAGATCCCAACGCTTTGTGCAGTGTGGACTTGTACTATCGATTGATTGAAGAAGCTGTATGTAGCCCTAGTCTAAAGTAAATAGCTGTTGGAAAACCCATCGATAAAAACAACGATCTGATATTTATTTTTGTAATAGATATAACCAATATAAATATTGTACAGCTGTCTTGATCTCCTCCATCCTACTGTCCAGTCTGTTATCGATATTTAGGTTGTACCCGTCTTCTGGCATTTGAATTTGTGAAACTGCGTTTTGTACGACTAAGGATACTTGATTTTCATTTCAAGTTAATCGGTCTTTATTAAGTAGCATGAATCCAAAATAGAAATGTGTGTCTGCAGAATTTGAACTTCTGTGTTTGTACCCAAGATTGTTTTTGAAATAAATGGATGAAGACATCGATGATGAGGTACATTTCGTATAGTGACGCCTTAGGTCAGCGTGACATGGATGGCAGCCAAAGCCATTCGTTATGATGGGTAATACGTTGGAGGAAAAAAGGGATCTGGCAGCAAATGACTACACTCGGGCACATTAAATGGGGCAGAAAATAAAAGCAATTTTGTGGTAGCTGACGTTCAATTGTCTTGGAGTTTCCATCGTTGATAGACCGTATGCGTTTCAATTGGCTAACATTCGGTAGAGATGTGCGATGGCTTTTTTTTGTATGATCATTGCAAATGCATTTGTAAGCAGTTCTTATAAAACCCTGTTACCCTCTAGAGCTCTAGAAAAACCCAGGATGGAGTTTTTGGCAAAAATCTCCGTTTTATAACTGGATGAAACACTAGAAAATCGAAAGCTAGAATAGTGACTTTTCTAACTATATTAATGCCCAAAATTGTATTGATTCGTGTTGTTGTTATTTCAAATAATGACAATATTTACAATTTTTTTAAAACAAGCTCCAGATTTTTATAAAGTCTAAAATGACATTCCCAAAGTACATTTTTTGAAAATTACTTGTCACTTATCCAAACCCACGAGCTTGTATAGTTTAATGAACCCTTTATTTGCATCATATTACTTGGAAAAAAAATTGTAACCTCGTGTACTGTGAATAAAGAGGTTTTAAAGGCCATGATAATCTATAAAAAACGGACATCCATTTATAATATACATATAAAATAACATCTTTTTTTTATTGTGTGTTTGTTGGTTGAATTTTCTAATCTCGAGTTAATAACCTCTGATTAATGCTAATTTATATTCACTATATCTTATTTTGAATTGGAATCACATAATAAAGCCAACTAACTTATTTTAGTGTGAATTGGAGAAAACGATGAAGCTTTGGAAACAATCATTCATAAAAAATAATTTTTGGCGTTTCACAAAGGTGCATTTATTGAGCACTCAAACAGATCTTGTATCTTTGATCATTCTGGAATATCATTGAATATGCATTATTTATCTTGAATGGTGTACATGATGTCTGGATACCACTTGAAATCGTGATTCATTCCGCTTTTAGTCCCGACCTCCGTCACTTCAGGATTTGTTCAATTTTTCTCTCTCCTCTTTTTATATGCAATATGTGTGTCTGTCTGCACGGCGCTTTTAAAGGAATCGCATGTTTTCTCTCCTCTGTCTCTCCCATCACTGATAGAAAATTTCAATTATTGAAGCCAGTCACTACTCGACTGTAATGACAAGTTTAAACCCCCTCTGGCTGCTAAGGGAAATTTCATTAGAGGACCCAGAAGCTTTAGGTACATGCACTGAATACGATTGTCATCGATGGTTTTGACTTTAAAAGAGGTTCTGATCTGAGCTCCAAGAACTGGCATCAATAGACTGGACTGAATTTAGGATATTGCTTTACATTCAGAGCTAGCCTGTTCATTAATCTTATTTGAATACTGCATAATATTTGCGACAACGCTATAGGATTTAAATGGCTTTTTCAATTCCATGCCTTCGATGGAAATTGAATGTATTGCTTTGGCTGTTGCTCCAACTATGTATACCTTCTCTAGTCTCATGTTTTTTGCCTCGTTATTTATGGGAGAGCAATGATTTTCAGTAATTTCTCCCCCAGATGGAGCTGATAAGCTGTTAAGGCAGTTCTTGAGTCGCCTGTCATCTCAACTGTCTAATGAAATAACTATAGTCGTGCACTTTCCTAGTTGTGCTAGGCAGACTAAGCCTTAGTTTCAGTATTTAACGGTATCTATTATAGGTGATGACGTAAAACTATCCGTTATAAATAACGGAAATTGAATTTCCAGGTGATCATACTGGATTGTTTTGCTACAAAATTCTACAAAAACGAAAACGTGGAGCAGAAAAGATTTGAAAGAACACAATGGAAATCAATTGTTCTTGTTTGGCCTCTCCTTTGTCCTTTTCCCCCCAAATCCACATTAGTATGCTCAAGGCACATACGGAGCAGTCAATGTAGTCACACACTGTATTATATCGATTTTTACCTAAACCAGAATCCAAACATTATGTGAACAGTATTTCTTTTTCTTTCTTTTTTACAAAATTCCCTTAATCGGTGACCACAGAGCCTAAAGCGAACATAAACTTACTGATCAATGGTGAGGGAAAAACATTGCCAAACAGTTGCAAGACTGATCTCAAATTGGTTGTATTTGGAACAAATATAACCAATTTGTAAACATTTGTGGTTGCAGAGTAATTGCATGTCTTAATTTCCATTAACAATAGCCTCAGGTCATTAGTTTATTACCAGGTTATACTGTCAGTTTTTTTACTTTGTCATTACTTTGCATCAGTTTACAACCAATTTTATTTTCCATAAGGGTAGCCATTAGAAATCTGAAGATTATTTGAATATTCAGCCTCCTGAGCGTTTTTGCAGTATTATTAAGAGCGATATTTTCAGTTGCTTCGCATGTTTCTAAGCAAGTAACATAGTTTTGGAGGAGGAAAAAAATATTGCAAAAAAAAGAAAGATGATACGAGTTAAATCTTCAGTTTACCACATAATATTAAACTTTCCATAAACATACCAATTCTGAAACCAACAAGCATAAATAATGAAAAGACTAGCATCGGGTTAAGCTGTTCGGATTATGTATCCCATCATGTGTACTCGACGCCTTGTATGTATCCAATAAAGCGTAAAGAACTTTGCAACAATACACGCAAATTTGAATAACTAAAGCTTGTTATGCACAAATCTGAGCATGAAGATGCTATTTATCTGGTACTGTACACCAGTCCTTTTTGAGTGGATATTCTTAACTGGAAACACGTTGGTTTACTGGCTGCATGTTTCAAGTTGTTAATATACAGAGAGGATGTGCAACTAGGAAACAAACGTTGATTCTTTATGGTTCTTTATTGGAAATGTCAGCGGGCGTAGGCCTCATGGGGTCAGAATTGTCCAACACCCAGGCATATTTATGGCGTGTGGACTTTTGCATGTTTGAATGTTAATTTGTACTCGTTGTGTATTCCTTGGGAGCAACAAGAAAAAATCTTTCTTTTTCTAAATGCTATTTTGTAATTTATAAATCTTGCGGTGAAATAGAGGCGCTACCTTCTCTGCTGGTGGGGTGCATTTGAAAAACAAAGCACGATTCAAAAAGGTATTTTCTGATATTACCAAGGCTAGCTTTTCATTTCAACCTTTTATGATGACCACTCTGTAACCCCCACCTTCTCACTTTTCCTGACGCGAAGACTATCCGATGGCGGTGATAAATTTATCAATCTCGAAAGCTCGTATACAATATCGCAACCTTTTTTATCTGCTGTTGTTTTTCAGAACCAGCAGAACTCGAATACTTTTGTAAAATGTGTATTTTTTTCACTTAAATTTAACAAAGAATTGTTAAAAGTTTTGTAAAGGAATGACCTTTTTTTTAACTAGCCGGTTCCATAAAATAAACGGCCGGCCATCAGAGAGGGTGACCTTTGAATAAAATTGCAGTGGTTTTCCCCCTTTTACCCTCTTTGGTCATACTGTCACATCAGAAAAAATAATGGCTCTCAATTATGACAAGCTAGGCGCCAGAAAAACGTCTATAGCCGCAATAAACTCATCTAAATTCCTAGATGTCATCAATAAGAATTCATTGCCTTTCGTAAATTGGTCACTGCATGAAACAGTTTCTACTTCATGGCAACTTTATACTCGGACAATGTTCATCAACATGGGTATCCAACTATTTAATTTACCCAATTGCGTGAGGTTAAATTATTGCAGAACTTAAGTTTTATTACCATAATCTCGATTGGACACTGCGATTTTGATTTCCATGTCGTGTTCAGAATATTTGATAGGATAAAGAGTTCACATTGTAATTTTTGTTTTTTTGTTTTGTCTTTCAGTGGGTTGAAGAAAGTTTTACGAATTTTGAGAAGGGCATCAACTGGAGGTCTTACGTAGTTTGCGATGTTGCCTACAACAATGTCAATAATTGGTTGTGGACACCATTCATCGAGAGAGGAGAAGCCAACCGCATTTATATCGAGGCGAAATTCAGTATGAGAGACTGTTCCCTGTTTCCAGGAAACGCACTTTCCTGCAAGGAAACCTTCAGTTTACTGTACTACGAATTCGATGTGGCCACCAAGGAACCTCCGCCTTGGGAACCAGAATCGTACCGATTAATCGATCGAATTGCAGCCGACGAAGGTCGCTTTACGTCCAATACCGAAGTGATTATTAACACGGAAGTGCGCAGTGTGCCCGTTACCAAAAAGGGAGTTTATTTTGCGTTTCGGGATCAAGGAGCCTGCATTTCCTTGCTGGCCATCAAGATCTACTACATCACCTGTCCCAACATCACGGTGAACTTCTCCTACTTTCCGGAAACTCCAACTGGACGAGAAGTTACATCCATTGAACAGGCCAAAGGGCAGTGCATCCCCAATGCTGCCCAACAGGAGGAAATGCCAAAGTATTTATGCAAAGGAGATGGCAAATGGTACCTCATGAGCGGTGGTTGCAAATGTATGGCTGGCTATGAGGCTGATCCTGACAAGCAGACTTGTGAAGGTAATAATACCGTTATCTATTTATTCGATTTTTTTAAGTGTAACTGGGCCATCACATTCATCGGTTTTTCCTTAGTTGTTAGTAAAACGTGTGCTGGAAAATGATGTTGTGCAATAAGCTGAAGATGAATTTTTTTCCCAAAAATAATCAGGTTAATCAGTCTGCACAATATACTACTTGGTATAAAAAGTCAAATTAAGTTACATTCATGCAGAGAAATGGGAGCAATATAAGACATACATTGAATAAATGGTCAGTAATTTATGCGAGATGTCCTTATACCCAAATAGTTTCATTGTTTTGGGTGATAGCAATCACATTTTTATCTGGTGAGATATTAACTGACCAAAACTCAATTCTAGAAGCAAGGAAGTACGGTTACTGATTTTAAATTGATTAACCAAAGCTTGACCTTAACTTGAGTATAGAAGGGAAAAAGGGTGGTACCGTTTTATGAAGAGCAGGTCAGAGCATATCATTGTGAAATACTATCGGACAGTTATTAGTGATGTGCGTGGGTATGTTCATGCACTCTTCTTGTACTGTAAACTCAAAAAGTGCATGGCAGTGAAACCAGGGGTGAAGCCATAAATCTTCCAGAATGTTTATGGTACTCCATTATTCATTAATTTTATTTCCCTGAAATTGTGGGCGAGGTGGTCTTGAACATACTGGTAATGCAAGCTTAAAAAATTAAAAAGATAAGTGTTTTGTAGTAGAGAGTAAGTAGTTGAAAACACTTGAGTTGTTAGCAAATTTAAACTTACGACACACCCTGTAAACCAGGAGGCGACACATGCCTTTTGTGCCCTAATGCAAGGGGTTCATCTCTTGAAACAATAAATAGGCTAAAAAGCTAGAAAAGGGGTTAGCCCTTGGAAAGAAAAATGAATGCACCTTTGTTATTGTTCGAAATTAAATGCATTCTGAAATGTTGACTAATTACTCGTACAATTTGGTTCACAATTATCCCGAGGGGTTATCTTCATTAATGCAGAAATAATGAGTTGTTGAGGGGTGTTTGCTAAAACCGATAATGCAAACATTGGATTCAGGTAGGAGGTTAACACGTCATGAATATATCCACGTCCTCGTTAATCTTGCTAGCCAATACACATCGACTTTATAATATTTCCCCTGCTTTCGTACCCAGTATCTGTTCTGTACAATTATTTTATCGATTTGTAGGGCTAATGCATTGACACGGGAATTTACCTCATTATTTGCTAATACGAAGGGCTTCTTCCCGGTAGATGGAGCCACTCAACTTTTTTCTTAAGATGATTTAATTGGCGAGAGAAAAAGGTGTTATTACCAGTTTTCAAATTTTTCATGAAAACTAATGCTGTCTGCATCAGACAATATACAGTTATAATATTTTTTAGTAATATTAGCTCAAGTTCTCCAGGAGCTAATTGTCTGTAAACAGTGTTTGCCATATCAAGAAGGTTTTTTTATATTAGGTGTATCAGTTTTTCCCCTCTTATTTCTTAGTCTGGTCTAGCTTGAATTGAAAAAAGAGATGGAGCATGACTAAAACATTTTTTGTTATTTCCTTGAATACCTTAGCTGTCCCTTTTCCTATGCTTTTCTTATCGTTTGTTTGCAATGTCCACTAGGCCATTGTTGTCGGTTTCATGGGTCAGACTTTAAAAAATACAACTGGCATGTTGGCGAGGATTCAAGAGTGAAAGTAAACGAGATGACTGCACTCTTTACCTGAAATGGTGGTGTTTTTTTGTTGTTGTTGTTATACCCTTTTCCATTAACAGTCCATGGAAATAAAAACACCGGAGCCAACGAGTCGGGTGTGCAATGTTATATAGGATTTGCTCTATTTTTATGATCTTGATCACTGAACCGGTGTTGTTAGCTAGGCTGAGAGCTAGACGATAACATAGGTGGTGTTGTTGTCTGCCTATTGGGAATAAGAAGAAAAAGTAGTGGTTTTGTGACTGCAGTGACCTGAATGCTAGCAAAATTAGCATAGTCCTTTTTTATGGAAAATCCCAGAATTTGAAAGTGAAATTGTATTTATTTTTCTTCTTGTTGAAGCTGTGCAGTGCTCTCAGATATTTTTATCTGGCAATCTCTTAATAACATCTATATGCAAATTCTATAAACATGATACAGCCTATTATTTTACTAAAGTTATAATTTGCATACTATGAATTCGTTACTTTTAAGCATCTCGTGTATCAGAATTGGTGCAATTTATTTGTACGATGCAATTCGGTGTAATTCTAGCTCCATCTGGGTGTTGGCGTTGTTATGCCCTAATAAACAAGTTTAACTTTCCCACATGCTCTTTAATTTCTACAAGATTTCTGACATTTCTGCACGACTACATGTACTTGCAGCACACGATTTGCATTTTCATGGCAGCAATGAAATGAAAGTTTTGAAGATATTTGCTGGTTAGCTTTTTCGAAGAAGTTGTAAAAGTGGCCTTTGTGGGCAGACAACATGAAATTATAAATGGAGGGCAGGATGGGAGAACAGTAGTGCCGACAGTAGGAGCAGATAGCAGAGAAAGTATTGTTGCAGAATCCCGTTTGTCATAATTAGGACGTTGCACGAATAAATTATCTGTGACATGAATGAGGCTCTTTTGGATATTTTTCTAATTATCTCTGTTATTACTGCATGGTGCTGTCTTCTGATAATCTATGGCGTTCTAACTGCGTGTTACTCCCTATCCAGAGTTTCTTAAACTTTGAAAAACATGATGTAAGGTTCCCCCCGTCATGCGAAGCACATTGTGAGTTTGAAAATCATAACATATTGTATGGACTAACGAACGTTCGGATATATTACAGCCATTGTCACGTTTTTTGACAATTTTAGCGGTCAAGGAAATTAACGACAACGTGAGTGCTTTTGAGCCCTGATATTTCATGTCATTAGCGAGGGGAATTTCAAAATTTCCCAAGCAACATTGAATAAAATGCATTATACGAGTTAATGACCGCTATTATAGCTTATCTTTTTTAATGAGAAACTGACCTAGCCTGCTTTTCCATAGTCGCCCTTGGACAAAAAAAAAATGATGTAAGACCAGGTAAAATTCAAAAATCATTCAGGTGCCATAGTTAAAAATTAAAACCTTTCTTCCTTCACTCTTTTTCTTGTTGTCCTCCTTTAGCAAATCCTCTCCCATAGAGATAGGGACAATAGATGCCAAATAAAGCCAAACCGACGAATTTTGGCCTAGGGCAACCAGTGCCAAAAAACGAACTCTGGGATAGTAGGAGGTGCTGCTCCTTCTGAATATGTTTTATAGATAATCTGCCAATTTCTTCATATTTGATTTCGGCAAAGCAAAGTATACTCAAAATGCACAAATCTTTATTAGTTGAAATTCCAATAATATACGATGTTAAATAATTTTGTTATGCTGTTCCACAATCCATAGAAACGTTGAGTAGTTAACTTTTGTTCTTGGGGGTTCTCATCTGTTTTTTAGAGAGAAAAAATGGCTTGAAAGGGTCCTTGTTTAGTGGTTCTTTCGACGCGTGTCAATTCTGGGTTGAGGCTATGATTTTTAATCTTTGCTTTAACACCCAGTTAAATGTGAAAGTCGTGTTTTGACGCCCCTGATAAATAATTAGCGTTACTTCATTTATCGCAGTTTTTTTCTGCATATTTTAAAAGTAACTCAAGATCTAGGTGTACATGTAGCGTATTGCCATTGCCAACAGCCTGTGCATGTAAAAAGTCTGAATCATGGTGATGCAGGATATAACCCCCACAGAGTCTGATGAGCTTAAAGCTGAATGTAAAATGGGAGTAAATTTGATAAGAATGCTCTGGAGAAAAAAAATAACAATATTCTTTGCCAAGTCCAGAAAGTGTTAAGGCCAAACGAACCCGAAATGCGTAAGGGTTTAATTCACCGTGGGAAGTATACCCATCTTACCCACACTTTTTTTTTCTTCTCTCAAAAACCCAGCAGGATATGATGAATGTAACATCTGCTAGTGGGCATTTTTGGTCTGAATACACTAGGGACTCTTTTGAAATTTTGGTGCTCTGCAAGATTGGTGATGGAACATAATTTGGCCAACTTCTGGAAACTTAAAAAAAAGGAATTAGAACGCTTATTTAGAACACCTTGTATAATTTCTGGACATGTTGCATGGTTTCTCAGCTAGTATGTTCAGAGTAATGGTAATCACTGTATTGGCATTGTTGTTTTGAGATTGCTATTCATATATCTGCTTCAACACTTGTAAATGTTAATAACAAATCTGACAATTTTAATGTGGGGCTATCAAACTATTAATAGATCCATTTCTCTGGCAACAAACACTATATTAGATGCTTAACTGGCCAATAGTATTGACATTAACTGCATTTTTCACCACGAAAATATATTTTTTCATTGATTTTAGCTGCATAAAAACTTTTGCCTGATAAGTTCAACATTCTTTAACAATTTATGATGTATTTTATCCAAATTATAGTCAAAAAATGTTGGAAATGTTCATTCAAAAACAAGAACGAAGCTTTTCTATGTTCACGTAGTTTCAACATGTCTACTTTTATTAATTATGTGAATGTTGCAGCTTCTATTTGTTTTGCACCAAATTTTTAGTGAGAAATTATCAGTTAACAACAAATCATGTTCATCAAATGGAAGTCTTGAGTTCTTGGAGTTGAACGCCTCAGTATGTGACCCTCACTCAATCATCGAGTTCTCTGCTTTGCTCTCAGCTTTACTCGCTGCTGTGCTCACAGCCTCAGTATGTGCTTAGTCTTAATCACTAAATTGCGGTTTTTCACAGTTAATTACAGCAAAATCCTCCTCGAACATGCTTACATTTTGCTAGTTGTTCCTATTTTGTTTATTCTGGTCTTTCATCGATCTGTATATGTGTTCTATGGAGATTCAAAATCACCAGGAGGACTATAGGGAAACTTGTCACACTGTCATTCACTTCAAGTTTTCTTGTGAAATACATGTCACAGGTCTCTCATTGAATGGGCCCCTCTCAGGTTTTGGACGGCTTGTCGATCACTGGCTTAAGTCCCCAGTAGGTGTCCCTGTGTCAAATTTGGCAGCCATGAGAATAGGTTTTTGAGTTTTTTCCTCTCCATATTTTCACGATCATGATGGCATCCTTGTTTTACCTTGAACCTCGAAACTCATCAAGCCGAGCGGCAACCTTTACCCCGCAATTTTAGGGGGATTTCTTTTGTTTTTACTGTTTTATAGGTCTAGTTACAGTAAAGGAGCTTGCTAGTGCGTGTTATAGTTGGTCTCCCCCTTCATCCGCTCCTACACGATTGGCTTGTTTCATTAGGCTTTTTTTTTTTTTTTTTTTTTTCATGAAAAAAACCCGGCATTTTCTCCAAATTTCATGATCCATTCTTGTCACGGATGTTTCGAAAATGAAACATGTCCCTTAAATGTGCCCAATTTTCAATGTATAGCTACTGAAAACAATGGCGCCACTCACCTAACACATTGTTTTAATATTTCGTGCGCCCATCATTGTGTATGGTCGAACACACGAGGGTTAAATAATCAAAAAATATATGCAAAAAAAATGACTCTCTTCAAAATTCACCCTCCGAAAGTAATTGCTTTCAATTAGAGCAAGTTCACCCTCGGCAAGAAGTGGAAGAGGTGAGACGAATGAAGACATTCCTCCACCATTGGAGCACCGTCTATAAATTTTCTTGGGACAAGAAGTGGTCTCTCTCTCTCTCCTCGAAGAAGGCTTTTTTGAGAGATTTTCATGGACACATTTGCATTTGCAGTTAAAATAATGGAGAAAAAAAAATGGCTAGAAAAATGTGATACCCGGTCAGAGCCCCTCCCATACCTGTCTCCCTCGCCAGTAAAAGATACTCTCTTATTGTTGAAACTTTGGCAGCTTGATTCGATATGCCATGCAATTCACAGTGGGGTTTTTGCACGGTGCCACAGGTACCCCGTGATCTCAGCCCAAAGGGCGGTTTGCGCATGCTCACCAGGTCAACACAATGAGGTACCTAGATGGGCCACGACGTCTTTTGGCCATTGCACTGAAAACCCCTTGTCCTGTCAGCTTTTTTCCAATAGCTTGGTTTTTTCCCTCCCAACCTCTCATTTTTTCCTGGTTTGTAATGTTTGCAAATATGTGAATGCACCTCGCTGACCGAGTAATCATGTTGGTTTTAAAATATCAAAATGGGCTATGAATTCGTATATGACCAACATGAAATAAACCTCGAAGCGTTCTTTATAAGTTCATTGAGGAAGTTTGATGATATTGTTTTGTCCTTTTATTTGCATTTATCTTTGTTTCATAACCCACATTGGCCTGAAGTATAAAAAGCTGGTAGTATTCAAATGTCCTGTAGTGTTGTTAAAAAACGTGCCCCTTAAGCTTTTTAATGTTAATAATGCATATGACTTTTTTTGCGTTCCACATCTACAAGTATTACTTGGACCGCCTTAATTATTCTAATTTATGTTTCTGAATACACATTCAGATGCTTCAGAGGAGTGTTATGTGATTTTTAGGCAATTTACTCTGATCATTGATTACCACCTAAATGCCACTGGTGATGATGTACTTTTAAGTCTGCTTGTTTTGCCATATATGGACAAATGCTCTATGGTGCCTCTAGAGTATTTGGTACTTAGTGTTTGAAAGTCAATATCGATTAGTAATAATTGACTTGCCACAACAACATTTGTTGATACATTTTGTTTAGCACGTACGGATCCTTGTCCAATTCTTTAGCTATAAGATAATGGTGAAAAACGGTAGTCGAACAGTTTCTATGTACATGCACTTTGGGTCTTTCTTTAACTTATTGATTTTAAGATTAAACAAATACCAAAAACGATTCCACTTTTGTGAATCCGAATTTCGACGTCTTCTATTTTTTATAGTTCAAATGCAATTGTCAATGACTGAAAATGTACTTAATTGTGCTATTGTGATCTCAAAACCAATAATATTTGCCACCATGTTGTGAGCATGAAGAAGAAAAAATGTTGGATGATAGCAAAATAGCTATTCTTGAGCATTTTTTCTTCTTTGTTCATGTGAACATTAATTAAACATGCTGACAGGAGGAAACATAAAGCTGTAATTTCATGCTATCCAATTTGCTTTTGGCAGCTTAACATTTTCATTTTCTCTATAAGGCTATTGCAGAAGGAAGGTTTCTTGAATAGGGCCTACTTCCTATGGGTCAATATACCCCAATAGTGTAAGTTTTGCCGCTTGACCAGTACGTGTAGGTGGGCAGTTTGAGACGCAAGAGTACCTGGGGTGCCCAGGTTCCTCCTCATATCTTAAAAGGGGGAATTAGTTATAAGACACTTAATGCACGTGCCTTCCTTCTTTTTTTGGTGCTAATTTCCCACTTATTTGCTCAATTGATGGATACTCCCAGTAGATGCAATTGTCTTATCATTTTAATTACCATGCTTAAAGATGCAACATGTTATCATTTTTTGCTCCGCCTTAAACGTTTTTATTAAAAGTACAAACTGCAAATTCTGTGATCCTACCAAAAAACAAATGAAATTACACAATTAACACCAGTTTGTGTATCAGCAGTTTAGTTAGTGTTATTTGTAACGAAATAATTATGAGATTAAACTCTGTACTTTTATCCCGAGTTTTGCTAAGACTCGGAATGGAGAAATACCGTTCAATAAATCGGCCCCTCTCACCATTACTGCAATCTGTTTGTTTATAGCGTCAGTATTTTAATCTTATATTATTACTATCGTTTTAACCTCCAAAAAATATCGTTATTAATGCCGTATACGTAAATTTACGACATTATTATGACTTTTGGAAGCTGAGGGTGCATCTCTCTTAAAGATTTCATTGGAAAATGTGATATCATCACGTCTTCACACAGAGTCAATTATAACGCCGAATGTGCTATATCTTAGTTTTATGAGTTTCAGCGTTGTTTTATATATGTATAAAAAAAATCGATCACTAATCTTAACTGCTAAGGTTTATTATACGCCAGGAAATGCAAACCTTAATTTTCCCAAATTTTCTAGGATCACGATTTTAAGACGTGAAAATATGCATTAAATACACAGTTGCTATGACTTCCGGTCTAGGCGGAACTAGGAAAATGACCCCCAAAATTTCCCAAATGTTGGATGGGGTCAGAAGATGTGAATATGGATTAATCATTTTATATCCTTGTGCACATCCAGTTTTCCATGGTATCCCCATAAACCACAGCTTTTGTGGGATTAATGTTCATTGTTTACCATGGACTGGGCAGTGGTCAATGTTCCAGTGCACATTTTTGTCCGGACGCTCATAGATTTTTAATAAAATAGTTAATTTCGAGCATGGAGTCTGCTTATGTAATTCCATGGTGCTATTGTGCACGCATTGAAATATTTAGCGATGACTCACGTAACATTTGAATATTTAATGGGAAGATATAGAACAAATCAGGCATGCAAACCACAGTCATATGGGATTATGGGGGATCACATTCCTGGTCCGAGCTCATCTTGGTGTCATTCATCATTTATTAGGTATGACAATGACGGATAGAATGAAGGACCGATTGGAATTTGTCAGGGGAATTTGCAGGCCCTGATAAAGGGATTCTTACAATTCTTACAAATGCTATCCATAGGTCAAAATTAACAGGACCCGTTCATACGAGCATAGGGCCTATATGGTTTATTAGGGAAAATAAGGGTGAAGAATAGACAATGTATTTTCAATATATGAAAAGAAGTTCTGGGTAGCAATGACGGAGGAAATGATGCAAAGATTTTTGACTCAAAAATAACGGAAATTGCCATTTGAAGATTTATGACTGAATAAAGAAGCTGGCCATGTGATATTTGAGTTAAAATGAAAAATTCTCAACTCCAGTCGGCTTGACATCAGATGATTTTCATTACCCAATGCAAGTTGTTGCGACCCTTTCCATGAAAAGCTCTAAGAAAGGAACAACCGTTTTAGTAAACCTCTTTAGTTTGGTACAAGTTTATTCAATAATTTGATTTAAAGGCGACAGAATGTCGATGGTGTCCACAAAACCATCGATGGAGTCATGAAAAATCGCTTTATAGGTGTGAAATCCAATAAGCATGACAAGCATCAGAAATTCAGAGAACATTTAATTTTCAAACGCTGGGATACTTACACTAATTTCAAGATTGATTTTATGTACAAGGGAATATTATTGTAATCGCTTTGAATATTGATCGTCTAATTATCATTCTTTGATTCATTTTAGTTTGTCCTCCTGGAAAGTTCAAGCACCGAGTTGGCGAAGACAAATGTCAGACGTGCCCCGAATACAGCACCGCGCCATATGCCGGATCTGTCGAGTGTCGCTGCGAGGAAGGGTACTATCGTGCCCTAAAAGACTCCAAATCAGTGCCATGCTCTCGTAAGTATCGAATTATTTCAATCATATGCCGATTATATAAGATCCGGATAATTGGAGTTTATAATGGATTTCTGAAACCACCTTACAGAAGCACCAACAGCACCTAACAACTTGACGGTAACATTTGTGGATCAGTCCACAGTAATGTTATCCTGGCATCCTCCTCAGTACCTCGGTGGGCGAACGGACACAATGTATCACGTCGTCTGCGATGCGTGTGGACAAGCTGTTACCTATGTCCCAGCACAAGCCAGTTTCAACGATACCAAAGTGACCATCTCTGGCTTAAATCCAGTCACCACCTATCGGTTGCAAGTATTTGCGGAGAACGGAGTTTCGGCATTTTCTGGCTCTAGTCAATATGTTGACGTGACTGTCACCACAGAAGCATCAGGCAAGTTTGACTTTTATTGTGAGTACTTGCATGTTCTACATTGCAGCAGGAAATGTCTGCAAATCCGAAAAAAAAGTAATCGCTCTGTTCTAACGATTTGGATTTTTGTTTTTAGTTCCGTTAATGGTTGCCAACATCCGAGTTACCAGCGTTAAAAGCACCGAAATCACTTTGGCTTGGGACGCCCCCAACGATCCCTTCAGCGACATTGAGATGTACGAAGCACGCTATTTTGTCCGTGGTCTGGAGAAAAACGCAACTAGTATGCTTACAAAAGAAGAAGAGTTGGCATTCAGCAGTTTGAAGCAACGTACTGAATATGGTTTTCAGGTTGGTTTATTTGCTATTAAAAGTGCTAATGTTTTTAGTTTCAGTTTGGATATGTTTTAAAATGTTTTGTCTTCTCATTTAACTTAGGTGCGAGCTAAAACCACTCATGGTTGGGGTGAATTTAGTCCACCGACATACCGATTAACTGGACAGATGATGTGTAAGTCGAACTTCGTAAATATTGTATTTTAAGATTATTAGTTAATGGAAGTAGTTTTCTAATAAGAAATTTTACTTGCTCGTGATTAACTTTGTGCAATTTTTTGTTCCTTTATTTTTCTAGCTTATGTTAATGATGAAGGAAATGAGCAAGTGAGAATTATAGCTGGAGCTACAGTAGCTGTCGTTGTACTTTTGGTCATCATCATCATCATGACTATCCTTTTCCTAAGGAGGTGCGTTGAGGAGAAGGGAGAGATCATGTAATCCCCTTTTCTATTTCTTGTTGTTGTTGACTTGAACTGTGTGTGCCTGTTATTATTTTATGGTGGCTGGGTAATCGTTGCTGTAATTCATTATGAATTTCAAATTACAGAAGTAACGATGAGTGCAATAAGAAACAACCCAGCGACTGTGACACCTTGGAGTACAGGAATGGCGAAGGTAGGCAATTGTTTACAATCCCGGGTTTTATGTTTGAAATTTCCTCCTCCCGTTATTTTGTTCATTGCTGCTGTTGGCTTACTAATACTATTTATAAGCAAATGCTTGGCGCGAGTTCACTTCTTTAAAATCGGATTTAATTTGTTTAGCGATTCGAGTTAAATGTTGTAAAAAACAGCTAAGAGCCGTAATAATTACTGTTATACACATTGGGAATGATAGTTTGGAATCATACTGTATATAATCCATTTTACATAATTCTGCTGGTTTTTCTGCATGCACGTCACACTTACTTTTCATGAACCGGAAATTAACTCAAAATGCTCACAAAACATTTGTTTTGTTTACTGGCCGGGTATGCTCCTTAAGGCATTCAAGCTTTTATTTTAAGTGCTGTGATTTGTGATTTACTCAGTATTATCGAAATGTTTTAAATTGTGAATGCACATTTTCCATGCTGCTATCAGGATTAATAGTAACTTATAGTAAGTACTTGCGCAACTAACTATTACCGAGTGTTTAGCCAGTGTATATGCTTTCCTATGTTGTCCTCAGTCCTTCACTCTCCTCACCTCCTTCTCCCAAGAGAGTGTGCACGTGTGGCTAAGAACATTGCGTCACTTTTTTTCATACAGTGGTCAGCACCTGCTCTCTGGACCATCCCCCAATTCTTACTGTGTCAGAGCGTAAGTACAACAACTAAAAAAACGTTACTATTCCTTGTTCAAACTGCTGCTGCTGCTGCATTTGGTCCATCTTATCTTACTTTCATTGGAATTGGTAATCGGCTCTATCACTCCCAACTTTGCCCCATTCTCCCTTCCTTGGTTCCAGAACTGACATTTCCTATCCTACATATCCCCACGCTGTGCACACATGGCTTCAAATTTATTCGTAGCTGACTCGCAGATTGATGCACTTAAAGATTTCTAATATTATGCTCGTTTGACTCAGCTTTCGGTGGCATATGTTCTTCTACACTTGCACATTCTCGTTCTCCAGTCTTTCGATTTTGGAATTTTAACGAAAAGCTTTTAATAATGGACACCTAATTAATATTGTACTTTTTGACCGTCTTTCTCCAGTGACGACTCCTCTCTTTACTCAAATGGTCGGATCTCCTCGTACTTATGTGGATCCCCACACATATGAAGATCCGAACCAAGCTGTAAGGGAATTCACCCGTGAAATAGATGCCCTGCACATCACGATAGAAGCCATTATTGGAGGTGGTAAGTAAAATCCTTTTAGGATGTTTTGAAATCTTATTTTTTAGAAACCTTTGAAACCCTGTTCAATTTTATAACATAAATTGAAAATACTTTCTTCCTAATTTAAATGTTTAAACTTGCAGTGATTTAAAAAGTAATGCCCAAAAAACAAACTTAATCCGTGTTCTTATCATTTAGGCGAATTCGGCGATGTGTGCCGTGGAAAGTTGAAGATCCCAGGCCGACCTGATATGACTGTAGCAATCAAAACGTTGAAGCCGGGCTCATCTGATAAGGCCCGTATGGATTTCCTGACCGAAGCCAGTATCATGGGCCAGTTTGAACACATGAATGTCATATTTTTGCAAGGTGTTGTCACAAAAAGTAAGTTGCACATTCAACAATTGAAGTTTTATTTTAAATTTTAAATTCGGTGATCTAATTTAATGTTTACATTGCCCATATCTAGGTAATCCAGTGATGATTATAACAGAATACATGGAAAATGGCTCATTGGACACATTTTTAAGAGTACGTTGCTGCTAAAGGACTCTCGAATCATATCAGTCCACCGCTTTATTTTGTCTCATTTTGTGAATTTCCTTTGTTTCCGATAACAGGCTAATGACGCCAAATTCCAAGTTCTTCAGTTAGTCAGTATGCTTCGTGGAATCGCTGCTGGTATGCAATATCTTTCCGATATGAATTATGTACACAGGGTATGCTATTCAATTATAATTTTTGGAATTTTAATTTGCTAGCAATATGTTCTTACAAAATGCGAATCTTTTTTTCCCTGCAGGATTTGGCAGCAAGAAATGTTTTGGTAAATGGAAACTTAGTGTGCAAAATAGCTGATTTTGGCTTGTCGAGAGAAATTGAAAGTGCCACCGAAGGCGCTTATACGACTAGGGTAAGCATGTCTGTTTAATTCTAATTGTGTGGGATTGGTAGTTTTATTAATGCGTGAGCAAGCTGCTAAATCAAATGCTCCATGTTGTATTGTTTATAGCAAACTTTATTGTAATATTCCTACTTATACTTATTTGATTTGACCACTTTACATATAATAATTATAGCATAAATATATATATATATATATATTTTAAATTTATTAAATCACTAGGGTGGTAAGATTCCAGTTCGATGGACAGCTCCGGAGGCAATTGCATTCAGGAAATTCACCTCTGCCAGCGATGTTTGGAGTTTTGGAATTGTTGCTTGGGAAGTAATGTCCTATGGAGAGCGGCCATATTGGAATTGGTCGAATCAAGATGTCATCAAAAGCATTGAGAAAGGCTATCGCCTTCCAGCTCCTATGGTATGTTATGCCCATCACTCTTGTCGCCAATTTTCATGTTGCCGTGACCCTTTATCTAGCATTTACCCTTTTTTAAAATAAAGAGTAAATTAAAAATTGTTCAGAATATAAGATTAATATTATCATTAATATTACATTGCCATCTAAAATTATGCGGAAATATGTTTGAGACGAAAACTTACTGGGTTTTTGCGCAGATTCATAAGTCCTCATTTAAATTTTTTAAGGTACCCCTTATTTGAAGGAATTTTTGATGTACTGGTTTTTTTAAAAGCTATTGGGCAGAGTCATTATAAATGGATTACTCTGTGTATAATGTGATAGTATACCAGGTAGCAATTTTGAAGGTGAACCTGCTTATGATATCTTCCGATGCTCGTTGTTTTCACCAGGAATACCAGCCTAATCAAATAAATATTAGTCTTGGGGAAACCAAAGAGCTAGTACTGGCGTTTACACCAGTGTAGTTATTTAATATTATATTGTTGTTTTCAATACAGGATTGTCCTGAAGCTATTCATCAGTTGATGCTTGACTGCTGGCAAAAGGAACGATCACATCGGCCGACATTTGCCAACATTGTAAAAACATTGGATAAACTGATAAGGTGCCCTGAAAGTCTACGAAAAGTGGCACAAAGCAGGTATGCATCTAATTTTAAGGCATGCATTTTCATCAACTGAAGGCTGACCTGTTTCACATTGTTTTTATTAACTGAAAAGATCTTGCTTACATGTGAGCATTTTATAAAATGCCAATATTCAATATTTTTCGGAATGCAATTTTCCATGGCTATCATGGTGTTTTTTGAAAGTGGTAAGGCTTGGGGATTTTTCTATGCATGCAGCCTTTGGTACAATCTAGAATGCTTTGAGTTAAAGTCAGATAATTCGTAAGCTTTGCAAAACACACTACATGCTCTATTTTCTTTGGTAATTTTCACGGCTTTCTTGTGAACGTTGGTTTACTTTGCTCGCAATTATTTTCTGTGGATTGCACCACCAAACCATTACCCTTCAGTGCAGTTTGTTTTCATTTACATGTGACAACCACTGTCACATACATTCGAATGTGTATTTACAGTTGTTACTTTGCAATTTAGGAATCAGAATCCTTTGGCGCCTGATGCACCAGACATGACCCAATTTGCAACAGTCGAAGATTGGTTAAGCAGCATTAAAATGGCGAGGTACTTGGAAAATTTTGAGCGTGCGGGCATTACGACGATGGATGCAGTGGCTAGGCTAACCCTTAAGGAGTTGGTGACTCTAGGAATTACGCTAGTAGGACACCAGAAAAAAATCATGAATAGTGTACAAACAATGAGAGCGCAGATTAACGCCAATATGTCCGAAGGATTCCTTGTTTAAAACTCTAATGCAGGAACTAGGTTCTCCACTCGTTGACGGGGCTAAACGTTGCTGTCAGCCATCATGGCACACGATGCGCCATGACCCCGAACATAGTGCGCTAAACCCACATATCGGCACGCTTCGCCTTCCCGTTTTGATATCTGTTGCATCGGATTCCTGGAACACGAGCGATTCCGCTTCGTCCATATCAAGTCGCTGGCACGATTGACTGGGTTTACAATTCTGCGGGGCACTGCAACTGGCAACATTGTGGCTGAAATGAGGAAAGTGCAGCATTTCACATGCTACTCTCGGTGACTGTGAAAATGGAGGAATATGCATTCCCCTTAATGCTGCGTGGTGGCGCCTCATGGTTCCCTCCATAATGAAATTACTATCATGCACTTATGCAAATCTTGTGTGGTAGTTCATCACCATACATGGCCGTGATTCGTTTCCTGGCTAAGGCTATGCATTGATGATGATATGCTAAGGCTACGATGGACAGCCGATTGAATGTGGATTGAGCATTCGCAGACTCTCGAGAAGAATTAGATATTTAAAAATCCACTTTCCTCTTGACTGTTGTTTGAGATCTGTACCGTTCGCCGACAATTGCTTCGGCGAACCCAGTCGCTTCATTCTATGCTCCTCCCCTACCGTTTTTACCAGCAACTCCAACAAGGACTTTTTGAAGAAAAAATGTTTTCCGTTTTCTTAATACAACATTTCATATTTTCCACAGAATAACAATGAGCTTTTTATTATTGAGGATCTTGTTTTTGTGGTCATCATCAATTGTGATACTATTTTGAAAAAATACTGGAAAACCTAGCGGATGTGCTTTATATTGTTTTGCAACTCGTGGATCAATGCAGTGACGTTTATCCCGTCGAGGACTCCTCATTATTCATCATGATTCTTTATGAGGCCATGGGCATTGCTCAATAGTCGTCCTCGTGAATGATCCTTCCATTTCCGCAAGGCAAAAGTGAAAATCTCAGTAGTGGTGGCAAGTGTTTTTATGGCAATAATGTGTACCTTTTCATTTAAGTAATGCAATGTTGGCACCCCCTATTTTTCCTCAAATTCATTCCCTGCTCTTTTACAGATACTTGCCCTATTTATACTACCATTTTAAACAGTGTTGTACACCCTTGTATGGAATGTGGATTTCACATAGGAGTTTGTGGTCTAATTCCTCACAATATCTGTCTAAAAAATTAACATTGGGTGTACTGCATTTATGCATACCTAGTGTTTCTCTACTAGACCGAGTCTTACAGGTGTACGAATATATGAAATTTTTTAATTTAACTTTAAAAAGTTAGTTTATTTTGAAGCAAATTTTGCACATATCTACTGTACTTTGTTTCAGTTTTTTGGAACAAACATGCTTTTTGATTCGTTTGATTGTTTTACCAAGACAACTTGTTTTTCTGATTGCAAATGGTTTTTTCAATTAAATTCAACTCGGTACCCTACAGTCAGCAAATAAATGCCATATGGTAGGTGGGTCGTACCCAATTTCAGAAGAATGCTCCTACGCCAGTAGCGACTTAGACATCATTGTTAGATTGAATTTCTACCAAATCTGGACATTTGCCAAGAAGGCTATTCCATCGTCTAGTCGGTTAAAGCTAAATATAATTTTCCAATTGTTTTTAGTTAAATTCATTATGAAAAATATTTGACTCGAAAACATTTTTATGACTTTCAAATGGTTTTCAACTTGTCTTATTGGATAATTAATTAAATTCTCATTATTTACAAAACATCTGTTCATTAATTAATTCTTTTTATTGTGCTTTGCAAATAAATTCAATGGCAAATGACATCCTAACTATTTTTTTTTTAAAAAACGTACATGATTTAAGCAGAAGTTAGTGTAAATGGATTTCATCTCAGATTATTGTCAAAACCATTAAGAAATTTAGCAAGCATTTTTCCCAAACATTGTTAATTTTTTTTTAAATTTTGGAAGTATCTAGTATTCCCTCCAATCCTCATACATACATTTATAAGACTCGTTTCGGAAGCTATGTGCTTTGGGGCAATGCCATGAAATTGCAGTACCAGATTTTGCTATTCTGGTTAAAACAGGTTCTTGAGCATTTTCCTTGTAAATTATTTTGTATAAATTTGTGTATTATATGGTGAGTGTAAGCCAAAAAAATGTGCTCGTTGATGATTTGTACTTTCTTGTATGTAATGCATGTGTGAGCCACCTGCAACATTGAATTAGATTTGAATGTGTGCCACGCCGTAATAAGTTCCGCTCTTGTTTATCATTCCATTGCCATCAAACTGCCCTCCATTTGCGTTAAATTGGAGAATTTTTATTCTTTGTGTATATTTCAACTAAGTCAACCGGCCATCGAGTGTGAATGGTAAATATAAACAATGTGGAACGAATTTACACCAACTGGGAATAAAATACCCAGTGGAAATGGCCACAAACTTGCTTCCATCCGTTATCCTCAATCATATCAACATATATTATTTAGGTAATTTGTGCTGCAAATTAATTATTCACATTTCTGTGATGTTTACCTAAATGTCTGTTCTTGAAGTTGAGCGTGGAAATCACCAGATTTTCCAATTTAATTTTAATTTGTCGCTTCTAAGATGAAATTACATTTGAAGGGTTGTTTTTCATTTCGAAAATATAAAAGTATATTATATTTCCTTTTTTATATTTTAAAGGTGACCACCTTCTTTTCCCCTCCCTCAATTATAATTTTAGCTTTGCTAAAGAAACTAAATTATGTCCAATCTGTATTATATTTGTTAAAAAGAAGAGCACATTGTTATTTCAAAAAATTGACATTTAATAAAGCAATTTTGTAAACAAAAACAAAGGTTGTTTTGGATTAATTTATTTTTCTATTCATTAGTTCTTTAAATATACTTATTTTTTTCAGTTAATTGGGTAAGAAAAACACTTAAAATTTGTACTTATAATGAATATCATAGTATCATAGCAATGTATTTTTTATTCACATTTAGGAGATCCTCCTAAGGATTGTTTCATGTGGGAAGCTGTGACCTAAGGAAGCTGGGAAAGTAAGTTTTTCACTTTTATTTATAAACGTGAAATCTTTTACTTTTTTTTGCTGTTTACATTTGGCATTTAGCAATTTAGCAGTGGTTTAGTTTAATGTGTACTTTATGATGGCTTAATTGCCTCCAATTGACCCTCCTGCCTATAATGAAGAAATGAACATGTTAAAAGTATATTAAAAGGTCCCCAAAAATGCATTTGAAAATGAATTCGAAAGTCGAATTTTCACTCATTTTTTGAAAAAACGGTAAGGATACCCTTTGCGTTTTTTCAAAAAATGAGTGAAAATTCAACTTTCGAAATTGCTGGTTTATCTTGCAGATATGGATAGTACAGGTTATT
>JAQGAE010000146.1:0-52884 GCA_034696685.1 Julus scandinavius | reverse complement strand
CGAAATCTGAAAATGATGTCCATTTAATTAAAATAGCTGATACACTTCCTGATGTTCAGCCGCTCGAAGGTATGATAACCACCGTCCACGTGGTAACAGCAGTACGCCTGTTTTACACAACGAGTAAATTACATCCTTGGCATGACTAATATGTACACGTTGAGCTTTTCGAAAACGTATTTCAAATGAAATGCATAAATTTGCGTAACGCGTATAAATGAGGGTAGGCCTGTGGTACTGGAAATCAGTTGTACATGCATGCCCACCAAATAGGTTCCTCTTCAGTGGTTTGGCTTGGTTGAACAATTATAATGAGCTTGTTGTCGAGGGCTTTTTCACTATGAAGGCCTACGACCGAAACTAAAGGCTCAGCAGGATTAAACAATCATAGGAGAAAAAAAATGATGAAATTCAATGGTGGGGATGATAACACCAATAAATTTCCATTTTTACTGCAAATTGGTTTTATGCTTTCATTTAGCTGCCATAAGTAACGCCCATGGCTGGCCAATAAGAGCAGATATAGAATCCAGGGGGCGCCTTATGAGATTTTTTTGTGTTGCGAATATCTGGTATTGAAAGCATGTGGAGTAATAATTATTTTATTAATTGAGGGGGTGGTTTTATTTCATGTCTCTGCTCTATATATGTTGCGAACGTTATATATATGAGCTAAATCATGGCGGACTTGTAATGTGAATAAATTATCCATGAACACATGTTCATACAATATGTTGTTTCAGCCTCAGAGAATTGCACATGGACGGCTTTGACCTCCGTGTTTCAAAGCTGGGTAATTGATCCCCTAAAGCCCCAGTTGGACGCATTTTGTCATGGTAATGCCTGGGTGTCTGTACTTTTCATTCTCTGTAGAAATGAAAATTGCAGGGAAAGTCTAGGGAATGTTTTCTATGTCATTGTCCGGTTTTAGATATCGTTCTGCCTTGTAAAAGCATCCACTCTCTCCAAGCATTTACAAATAAATTTAATTTAAAAGTAAATATTCTGAGGCAATTCAGAGAGGAGTAAGCTCACTTCCTAATCCTATTTAGTTAACATTTAGGATTTATTATCAATGATTTCGGTGTTGTAAAATATGAAAGTACGGAAATTCATATTACTGAAGAGATTGGCATAAAAGGGTTTGGTCAAATACTGTCAAATGTTGTATCATATTTGTAATGTCATTTGTTTGGCAAAAGCATTAATGATAGCAAACATTAAAGCCTCTGGTGGCGCTACCGCACCTCACCTTTGTTGATTGTTTGATGGGCATGTAACAGTCATTGCATTATCAGAAAATAACTGACAATTTCGAAGAGGAAGTTTTGTAATTGATAACAAAAACTACCAAATCATCCTTAATATGACGGTTTTAATTGCATAATTATTAGTATTGCAGTAAGGAGTACCAATTTTAAGACAATGCCCCTACAACTATAATTATATATTGGTGGTATACGGTGTTCTCTGATTAGCTTATTACATATTGACAAACATCTGTCCAAATTAATATTTGCTAATATTTTTTTGACAGTAATTATAAGTGTCTTCCAACATTATCCTACTATAGCCGTGCGTTTGAGTTGACAACTGCAAGGTAACAAATTGCCCATTTGTAATTTTTATGTGTTTTATGAGAGTATGAATATGAAATTTAGGGCAGTTGCAAATTTGGGTTGCTCATACCATCCTGTGTTAATAAGAACCTTCAGTTGCATAACAAGTCCTGATGTATTTTTTCCAGGATGTGATCCAAATTAAGTTTTATTGGAATCATTTGGAGAAATTTCTCCATTGTTTTTAGAATTTTTATTGCACACTATATATGCTGACATAAGTAAAAGAATAATTCGAATGTTGAAATTCGGCATTCCTTCATAGTTGTTAATTCTCCCCGCATGCACAATGATATAATAAAAAGGGTTCCCGCTGGCGTCATGTTATGCTTATGACGCAACTTTGCGTAAATTTCGTTATGCTCAACCCCCAAGTCAATTTTTGACAAATGAGTACGAAGTGGATTTTCGATTTATGAGCCTTGGCATATAATTCATTGTCCACTTCAATAGGATGCAAGCTCCATGTTGGCAATGAATGTAATGACAATGCATTTGCTTCTCGTATACAATTAAAATGAGACTAGACAACAGTTCGAATGAATTGGTTTTTTTCTCCCCTGGTACAATATTGAGATAAACAATGACACGTTATAGCAGGTACTGTATCGGCGGTAGATTTATATGCTGTTATCAATATGATTCATTTGAATGTGGACACGTCCTGAGTATCTTATACTGCTACAAAATAGAATAGAAAGCGATTGAGAATCTAAGGAATGTTTGGCTGTACCAATACTGTGCCAAGGTCCGCCTCTATCTCTGCTTGTTATCAATTATCCTAGAATTTAATTATAAAATTAATCAACTATATGATAAAATATTTTTGTTGTTCCTTGTCTAATCGACGATGTCCTACTTTTGTTCATAACTTAGGGAATTTTTTCTCATGCAGTTTTTGGGTAAAACTATATGACAAGAAATTCCAATGACAACTGTCATCACTTCAACTTTAGTGTTGTCATTATAAATAATCATATACATCAGATTGACATTTTTAACTGGGGGAAATATATAACAACAACAACAACATGTTCATTACAGTTTTACATGCGAAATTTTGTTATCTTATTTGCATGTTTACTTCTTACCATCCACAAAGATAAAATCCCAAAACTTCACATAATACACACTTAATACTAACCACATTTCTATTATATCAGTGTGATTATAAGGTAATTAGTTACCATTGATAATGCACAATCAGTGTGAATGCAGACCCGTTACAAAAAATGGTTATGATAAAACACATACCACATAAAAAAACCAGGATCATATTGATAAAATGAAGGATATTATGGATGTAATGTAACTTGTTAATCAAGAATTTGTTAATGGAAAGTAAAAAGAATTTTGCCCTCTGATTCGTGATGTTTTTGATGTCCATTGAAAGTAATCAGTGCAGTTTTTACAATCGCTTACAGCTACATGTATGTTAGCTTCTGGGCGTTATTAAATTACAAACTCGCAACCAACTCATTCCTCTGGCAATTCTTTTGCTATAATGTGCATCTAGCAATTTCCAAAACTTGACAAACCAAAAAAAAAAAAGCATCATCTGCTCAGTTCACTTGTCTGTATATTCAACTTTGGTAACTTTGGACTCCATTCGAATAAGGAAATTATCTTGTGTTTGCTTAACATGCTAAAACATTATTTAACTAAACCACCGTGAGCGTCTGGTGCATTTGTAATGTTATCGTAAAACATATTTTTCTGAATATTGATGTTGGTAGAAGACTTTTAGACGAGCAAAGCTGCGAGTGGACTAATGACCTAATGTGAACTTTGCGGTAAAAAGGCAAATTCACTGCAGGGAAGAGGGGTTGGACGTAAGGGGAGCCTTGAGCCAAAATACTTGCTCAGGTCATTTCAGGAGTCTGCCACAAAATCCAGACTTTTGCAAGTAGTAGCCATGTTAGGCGCGGCAGGCAGGCTGGTCCTTATCGAATTCTGAAAAAAAAGTCTGAATTTTTAATATTTATGAGTTAATTGGGCTAAGTTTTTTAAAAAAAAATATTATAAACGTGCATCGTTATACAGTAGTTTATTCTTCAAAAATCATATCCTGATCTCAGATTCGGTTTATTAGTCACGAACCATAATATGATAGTGATATCTGATAACCAGTTAAATTTTTGAATTTGTTCAAGGCAAGTATTACCAATTCCTAAAATGTTAAGAAGCTGATTGTGTTCTTAAAAGTGATATAAATATGATTATTTTTAAAAAGCAAATTCTGCATTTCCGGTATGGATGTGTCAAATTGTGTTTACTCAATTTTGGAGTCTCCATCATGATAAGCAATCCTTAATTTGCTAAGTATAATGCTGGATTGGGACTGTGATGTCATGTTTCCATCTGGATGTGACACACGTGTGAAGTGATAAGTTGTCTAGAGTTGGCTTTATATGGTGTCACTTTTTATTTGGAGTGAAGTGATATCACCATGGTGGTGTAGCTAGACGTGACGAAGCTTACATTCGTGTTTCTTAAAGAATTTTCCTTAAATTTAGCGGCTGCAGCAGATTTGTTTGCTGTACAGAACAGGTTAATTCAGCTAGTTGTGGACATGTTATACCCAGCTGTTAAACAAATTGAACAAAGTGGCGACAGCTAGACTGTAAACATTCTAAAAACTGCAAAAACAATTGCCGTGGTATATATGGTATCGTTGTATCAGATATGAGACAACAGTATGTTTCCATGGAGTTTTATCTGCATGCACCAAAAGTCTAAAAAGCAATTCGATAATCAGCATGATATATCTAAATAATATGTAACATAAGGTAGCACTATCCAGTAGCTGTTCCTGTTCTAAAAAACGGAACAGGCGTGGTTTGCGCACGCGTAAGGTCCTTTCTGAACCACTGAGCTGCATAAACTATATAGGGTTCTCTAATTACTTTACGTTCTCATTCCATATAGACGCAGAATGGCACTGAGCTTGCACTGGTTGCATGGAAGCCGCAGATTGGCACTGCGCTTGCACTGGTTTCATGAAAGCCGCAGATTGGCACTGCGCTTGCACTGGCTTCATGAAAGCCGCAGATTGGCACTGCTCTTGCACTGGTTTCATGAAAGCTGCAGATTGGCACTGCGCATGCACTGGCTTCATGAAAGCCGCAGATTGGCACTCATAACTCTTTGGCTTTCTTTTATAATTCCAAGTTCCAACTGGAAAATTATGAGTTTTTACTTTATGATACTCCTATGCAATGGGCATATTCCACTATTGTATGTATTTAACATTTCTTTTTAGAATATTACTGTAGATAAGCCTGAATAACCGATATTTACCCAAGTAAAAAATTTGCAACTGGCGCTCGTTATAGGGGAAGCAAAGAAAAGCTGTTAAAAAACTGTTTGAATAAGGCTCTTTTATTTCTTCTTCGACGCCACATGATGGAATCATGCAGTGTTTACTGATATATGATGAGAGACATGTCAGTGATGACGTCTAAGAACATTTTGGAGTCATTCATTCTGTTCAACAACAACCTTATAAATCCACATTGTTTTGCTGGCAAACCATTATACACTTGTCATCGGTCAAAAGATTAGAATGAGATTATAGTTGCTGCGTCCCCCTTATAAGGTATCTTGTTAATATTCATACGTCCATAAGGAACACCTCACGCTGGCATACATGTATAAAAAAAAATAAAAAATAAAAACAGGTTGGCATCAAAGTGGAGGACCTACATGATTAATTTATTTGTATTTTGGACGCTATCTTTTATAAATTCGGTGTAAGCTCTGGGCTTTAAGGCTAACAGTTTTATATTCGTCGAATCCTATCAGCTGTTTGTTCACTATTTTTGATTGAAAACATGATTATACTGTGATGATGATAAAGCTACTATAAATTTTGTTTTAACAAGTGATGTCTTGACTGAAGCTAAAGAACGCCAGGAGGGAATTTGTCCCATTTCGATATAGAAAACGTTCAAATAAAGTTGATGAACTAAAACGTATACCAGGGCTGAGAAAAATCGAAATATTTCTCGCCATTTAATCAACTTGGTAATCACCGTCTGAAAATTAAACTGTCAACTTCTAATCTTAGATATCAGAATGTTCCAAATTTACCTCCTATTTTGCTATTTTGACAGCATTAATACGATAGTGTTAACTATCAAAAAAGCCGTGCTTAAAGCAAGTTCAGAGGTTGTGAATATAATTGCGGTTTAATTTTGACTTGCCATTAAGTTTCCAAACTCGTCGATTGTCTGTTTTAAGGAAACTCGAACTTACTTGTAGTTATAACTTTGTATTTCAGACTTTTTAGTTCATGAAGAATCGATTTACCATCCTACATTCTGTTAATTGCGAGGCAATGGGTCATTTGCCTCAATCTGATGATTGAAACATTCTAATGAATTGTAATAAAACATATTTATTACAGTTGCTGCTTATGATTTGCATTGATGCCTTTTTTCTTGACCCAATTTTCACTATCACGGGCCACCACTTTATAGTTTTTCTTGAGTTGGATGACAGATTTATATTGACAGGGGCTAACTGTTCAATCACGTTTACAACTTCATGGTGTATATATATATATATCATATAGATAGGTCTTGACTTTGAATGTTTTAAATTGCCATAAACAGACATGGCTTGGTATGTTATAACTGTTGTTCTGTATATGTTTGTTTGGCACATTGCTGCATTGTAAAACTTTTGTTATTATAGGCATTCTGGCATTACAATTTGGAATCCTGCTGCTCGACCAATTCAATAATAGTTTACTGTTTCAGCTGTTCCAACTTCCAAGAACTTGGAGATGGCTGGAATTGCAATGTGACCAAAACATTTGTTGTTGTTCGGCGTACATGAATCGCCATGGATACGTCAGTGACGAAGAATGTCATGCAATACTTTCATTCAAAGTGGTGTGGTGCGATATATGTATGTATAGGGCGCAGTTAACATCCTTTATAAACAGAAAAAAAATCAAAAGTGTTCTCTCAACAGTTTCTGTTCATGCAATGCCCATGGTTGCCATTTAGCAATTTCAATCTGATTGGATAAGTGTTTTAATGGCGGTGAACCCTTTGGAGTGCTGGTAACATGGCTAGCTCTGTCAAGTGTTTCTGTCGCCACGCTACATTCTCATTCGGTCATCATTAACTGTAGGAGTTTTGAACTCCTCGACAAATGCAGGCTTGTTCATAACCTTAAATAGGCAACCACTTGGCTAGGAACGTCGTCCTACTCATGATATATGAAATATGGGGTGACCAATAAAAAAAAAATGTGGAGTACCAAAGGTTCGAGCGATCATCAACTCGTTGAATAGGTTGGGCTTTGGGTTATCTTTAAGTACATTTTTTTTATGAAAAGGAAAGAAAAAAAACCTACAGAAAAATTATATTATAATAAATAGATTATCAACGTTGACCTAAATTTAGGACCATGTTCATGTTTATAGCGCTGCGTAGAGGCCGGTTTTTCAATGTAATAACGGCTTAAACCAGATTTAACATATCTTTTGGCGTTGCACAACCGGTCAGTTTGTTTTGAGATTCACGTACCCGGCGAAGAAATTTCATTTTGACCTATTAGTCGTAAACTTTTTTAACAGTCAAAATTACGATTTAACCCCTCGGTGAATTTTGCATGCGGTATATTTCTGTAGAATCGCCCACAGCACGCGTTTTAACCGGTTGTCATATAGTGAAGTCGGCCATCGTGTTACGTGTATATACTTTTATATCTTCGACCGTTACTCGGGTATTCTCGGCATTTATGGCCTGTCATTTGCAAATACATGTAAGCAATAAATATACGAGATTTGTACAAATTGGGAAGCGGTTAGTCCTAGCTGAAGTATAGTTGTAACGCGCGAGACTGGTCTACGATACCGTATAGCGCCATGACATCATATTTTGACGACATATTATACTGAAGTTACTTCCCTATATGTGTACGTGTACTGAATGTTACAATCGTGTCATCCATCTTGTATACTTCTGTCAAAAGGGGAGGAGAGTGTTGTGGCGATGAATTGCAAAAAAATATATGGACAAAGCCACAAGAACCTAGTATATGCACTGTTATGTCTGAGGATATTATGAATTACCTATTGTATTTTAGCATCTCGGGTATGGGTTGAGTATACCATGACTTGATAAATGGCACATACCTAAGCTTTCATTATTATCACGGATTAATGTGGTATGCTGGTGATGGTCTATAACCATTCTGTGACATCAATATGAATTATAATGGTGGTCATATAGCATTGCCGCTTTTGTGTTGTCAAATAATTGACCAATGGTGCACAAATTAACCCCTCAACCACTATTATGGGGTCTCAAAAGACCCCAAGCATAATATATCTTCAGAAATCCGCTAGATGGAGCTAGCCTCGTGCTTCAAACGTTCAGTACCTTCATTTCTCGTTTGGATTTCGATGTAAATAGAGGCCCAAGTTTATTTGGTTTCTATTTTCTTACGTTGGCAAGATTGTCAACATGAAACGCAATGCTTTTTTAAGCTTTTACTAAATACTTTTTATGTGATGTTTACTTACTATGCACTACTTTATATGTTCATAATGAAAACATGTTTTTTTTTTCAAAGATAACTTGCTAAAGAATTCACTTTCTCGAAGCCATTATTCTTATTACCATATTTGTATTATGTTTTCTTATTTTGTAAACAATTTCTCACAATATATGCCAACAAAAATAACAAATGCTAGCTGATATGTAAAACATGTTTAAATACATAATTCAAGTGTTTAAAAGTATTAAAAGCATGTTTTTATATTTAACATTTTTTAAAGTTTGAGGTGTTTTGGGACCCCATGATAGTGGTTGTGTATTCACGAAATGACGATAGTGGTTGAGGGTTAAATTAATACTGATTTTACATGTTTGGTCCTCCATTTCTTCTTCTTCTAAATACATGGAAATATAATTTTAAGATTTCTATACTGTCCTAAAGTTTTAATATATTTACACACATTGAAGACTGGGAATTGAATATTAAGTATAATTTTCACGAGTTATAATGACAAAATTGAGATAAATTTGAGTGTAATTTATTATCTGCCTTGCAAATTGTCTATATCACGATGTCGAGTAAGGTACATCCCCTACTTCATAAAAGAAGAAACAAGATAGATGTCCATGTTGAAATGTTCCACTTTGTATCTTGACTAGAATGACCTGCATGTCAGCGTTGTCACGTAAACACATACAGTATCCTGTAACTTTTGACTATCAAAATATATATAGGCCTAGTCTATAAGAACCGTTGGCTATACTGTCTCCTTATCATCGGTTGAATTTATGGTTTTGATATATAAACGTATTTATCATTTCTGTCCTTTCTATGTTCACAAGAAGATGTAGAAACAGTCAGCCCTCCCTATATTTGTATATACACTTTTTAGGCCCACCCTTTTTTGTCTACACACGCCAAGATCTAGATGCTGCTGGCCTTCATAAACTGTAAACAATCGGTTGGAAAATGACCTAAAACACACGATGTGCTAATTAAAACGAGTTAACCTGAAATACTAGAAATACCTGAATGGAATTAATTTCCTAGTCCCGTCCTGGAGCGATTTTTAAGTTTTTTCGTGGAAAGATAGAAGAGGAAAAAAAGACAATAACATGTGTTGTATATTTTTCAACCTTATTGAAATTATCTTTGTAGTTTAACTATGCAACTGAAGTTATTTTCAGTTGATGTAGAAATAATCATGTTTTCTTTAAGACTGGTCAATGGGGCTGTAAATCTTTTAAAAAAAGTTGTAAAAGGAATGTGATCCTATTAACCATGTAAGGCAAACCTGATCTGGAGTATGGTTTCACAAACCTATTTCAGTTTTCATTGATTAATGATATCTTTTTTAGAGTAAAAGTTAAAACTAATGGCTTTTCGTTTTTTTTTACTATTCATCGTGGCTGCGAATTTTATGACAAGTCATGGTTTTGAGTTTTGACACTAAATATCCCTCTGTTAAGACAAGGTTATTAGTCAGACTTAATTGGTGTAACGTTGGACTGAAATTTGAAAATAGATGTTAGGCCAAACATATACAGTAATTTCGAATTGTGACCTATATCTAATTCAGTTATTACATTATAAAGTTTAGAATAATAAAGGTACATATAAGTTTTTACACAATTTATTGCACTTGAGTACAGTATAGTTCAAAATGCATAGTTGCAAGTATTGTTGGTATATTGAAACTTTCAAATAATTTCAACCTGTTAACTGAGTTGAAGGTTAACACGATCGATAGGGAATTATTAGCTACATTTTTTTTCTTCAATTTTGACAGGTTTATAATATATACACACTATATATAACAAATATTAAAAATTTGAAACTGATATAAAATAAATGGAATGCGATTCCAAGGATACGAAAATATAGTCTTGGCACTTCAGAATTCAAAATGTGCCAACATTTATCGTCATATTATGGAGTACCAATCATTTCCTTATCGCTGTCACAAATATTCGCATTGAAAACGGGGAAATGTACAAATTTCGTGCCTGGAATATTCTGTTAAAACTGCCATGCTAAAGATCATACACCACCAGGGGGTGCCGAACTGGAATTATGGTCTTCTAATTTTCCAAAACGTTGTAATCTGTTTCAGGTTTTGTTTTGCTTTCCTGTTGTTTGTTTGTAGAACAAAACTATATTAAAAGAAGCATGCTGTGTTTTTAAAAAGGTTACTATCAATCAGCCAAAATTGAAATTAAACTTCAGTGCTCCAGTTTGAGGCGCTGCATTATACCGCTGAATTAGCGATTTTTCATTGCCCTCGCTTTTGACATGAAATTGTTTTGATTGATTTTGGCTATTTTTTGTTTCCTCAGCAATTTATAACCAGAAATCACGAATCCTCGATTATTCAGAGCACACTCACCAAGGTTTGTCACGTTCAATAATTTTGAACAATAAAGGCTTATCAAAGCTCACCGCGCAGCCTAGATGCAAATGAGGCGATTGCGATAGCTGTGCTGCCAAGCGGCCAAAAAGAATCGCTTCAATTGCGCCAATATGCGCATATTTTATGGACTGCCGAGGTCGTGCGAGAATTTACGTAGGCTAGCTTTTTCTAGCAGAATTACGAGTAAAATATAGTCGCCAAACTTGACATTGCTATGTTAAGTATTTTACGATGAGAGTTGTGTGTAGACATAGTTTTTCGTTTATTGGACAGGGACAAGGTATTTGAAAATCAATAGCACAGTCTTATCCTTGCATGCATGCAATAGTAAATCAGGATATCAGCTGTTTATGTGCTACAAAGTCGTAATCAACTCCCTGTGGGTGTGTTTTGTCATGGGTCATTTGTTTGCCATCTATGTTTTTTAATCTTAAATTGTCAATGGCTGGCAGTAAAATTTCAAAAGTATGGCATTCTTGAAAATATATAAAGCTTAACTTGTTCGGAATTGAAGATACACGTTTGTTCAGCATTTCCATTTGCAAATATACGTATATGCTCTAAATTAATCAAATTATACTGTATGGATTTATTAATAAGACAAATTGACAAGGATGGTTCAATAATTTTTTAGAGCTTACTCACTGGAAATCATTTCCCATCAATAATTAGATTTAAAATGACTGTCAGGGTTAACCTTTAAAAAATTGAACCATCATTGTCAATTTATCATATACAGTAGTATGTTTGTGCAGAATTGTTTCTGAAAATCCAGTATACAAAACGTGTTCTAATTGAAGTAATGGTGTTTGTTTTTCTGTACATGTGCATGACAAGAATGTTTCAATTTTTACACAGGTTATACACCTTGACAGGCATACTTTATTATTTAATTTGTTTGTGATGTGTAGAATTCTGAAAATTTCTGAAAATCTAGTATATAAAACATAATTTTTCTGGAAACTGTTAATGTGAACAGCCCACCAAATGTTGAAGTTTACAATAACCTTGTCTACAATAACGTGTATTGTTGTGGAATTTTACACTTTAAAATGACATAACAGAAATATTTGGTGCCTTCTTAGTCGCTTGTGGGCCCTTAAACCTCAACCCACTTAACAGAAATACAATTGCTGTAAATGAGTTACAGTCTTTTCAAAGATTACCTCTCTTGAGGAACTTTTTAAATCTAGCTTCTGAAGTGTTCGCAAATTTTCCTTTTAGCTTTATACGTTCAAGGTTTTTCCTCAGTTTTATGCGGATATTGGGGCCACATAAGTGAATACAAAATGTGATTTTATTATGCAGATAATCCAATTATAACCATAGCTTAAGGCAACAAAAAATATGCGTTCAAAGCAAGAATCTTATTAAAATACAGTGAAACTGAACAGGAAGAGCATACAAAACTCTCATTGGACTATTTTTCGTGGTCGGGAATTCACTGTACAATATCTGTGAAATTCATTATCGACTATGCAATTAGCAGATTAGCTGTAAACATTTTGACACTGGCCGTTGGGAACTACCCCTCCCTGATGCTGTGATTTTTTGTGTGGTAGCCTTCAAGGTTTATCCCAATCACCACCTGTGAGTGACCCTTCCTGCAACGCTCAATTGCTCAATTCATGGTGGCGTGTTTTCTGCGATGCCTACACCTGTAATGATGCCGCGAGCATCGCTTTTATTATATGTTCAAGTCACTTCCTATTCGGCATATTTCAGTGTTTTGTCGAGGTTTTGCTTGTCTCGTCTATCGTGTTTTGCCTCTGCGTGAACTTTCTACTGTTTGTCCTCATTACACTTTTTGTGTGTGTGTGTGTTGAAAATCTGCTCTTGGCCGTGATTCCTGTTGTGTGACCCATACGTGCGACGCCACCTATTCTCCAATCTACAAGAGTCGTGGCACTGCATGCATTTTGGGCTTCCCTCGCTTCACTTGACCAAGTTATCGACAAGCTGTGGGTTTTTTGAAGAACGGAAGGAAGGGAAACTCGTCCGACTATTAAAAATTTTAATGACATTTTGGTCATATTTTAGTTATCTGTAGCATTGACCCTATAGGATGGCATTTTTTTTCTCTTCCTGTTGTTATATTTCATTCTGTTGTAAAGGTGCTGAGCATACCAATGAAGAAGTCATTGCTGATGACCCTTGGCATATCATTGCCTGTGATTATATCAACTGGCTTCCACATATAACTATCATGGAAGTGACTACTTTGTTACCAATAGCTTGATTCTTGCAATCATGGCAATCATCGCAATTAAACAGTATCATGGACAATAACTCGATTATGGTTGATGACAGCAATGGCATATTTAACACCTTCCCTAATTCAGTCAATTTAAAACCATCTATTATTATAAAAATTCATAGTTTAAAACTTGAAATCTGGAAAGATTTTCAGGCTCGAGTACATATACATAATAACTAGTTACAGTGGAACCTCGGTTTACGAACTTAATCCGTTCCTCGACCCTGTTCGTAAACCGAAAAGGTCGTTAACCGAATCAGTTTTTCCCATTGCAGTTATTCTAAATCCAAATAATGCGGTTTTTGTCATATAATTTTTTTAACATGTTATGGATTATATGTGGAAATAATACAGAAATGAAATAAATATATCAGTAATATTAGAAGAAAGCAGTTTAATATATACATCCATGATTTCCAACATTAGATAGGAATTAAAGACACCCACGTGGTGTCGTCATGCTGACGATGCTGTGAATCAAGTTCATTTGCAGATTCTGTTCATCTGCAGATTTACTTTAACAAACATATATATTGTTTCCATTAGGAATATTTGTATTATTATATACTCTATTCTGTATATGATTTAAGTCTGAAATCGACGTCATCCATTGCATCTGCAATTGACATGGATGAAGCAAGCGACAAACTTTTGCCATATTTTTAATGTAGACTATATCTTCGAAACTAATATCGATTTTAATTTAAATCCGTGGAAATTATAACATTTTTGATGTTACCTGTATTTAGTAAAACTTGTTAGTAACAAAGATGTTCTGCTGAAACTAGTAACACAATTGCAGAAACTCGGATCTTGGATTGGTGGTCCAGAGAAATGTGTTCGTAAACTGAAGCATCGTTCGTAAAGCGAAAGTTTAAAGTAAAGCGAATCGTCCAAGATGGGTCACTTGGACGATCTCAGGAACATTGTCTTAGTGGCCCCATGGTCACAACTTTAAACTTGGGCAAATAACTATGTAGTGATAAACATTTTTCATCCTGATAACTATATTTTCTACTCATTGTTTTGGGGGAATTTTTTCGTTTTTAATTTGTGGTATTACAAGATTAAGCTTTATTGTCTGTTCAATTGCCATGTGCCACGTAAGTATGGCAGATATAGCACTTGTGTATACTGGTGTATCTTTCAGATAATTCAACTTAACATATTCTTTTGAAAACTTTGAATGGTTTTGTTTATTTAAACCGATAATATTACTGAGTATTATCTTAGTCGGCTATTCTATTTGTAATCGATATCAAATTGGTTTATTTAAATTGAGAAAAACAGGCAGCAATATAGCACACACTCGATGCCTGTTTTATTTTTAGTGTTTTTTTCCCTCTGAGATTCCTGTTGCATTAATCTCTAAAATAGCAATCTAAACAAACTCTGGAAATTGACAAGGTACGTTGTACTCGTTCTTGCCCATCTCTCTTCATTCCTGCTGTGATTCTATGTTACTGTAATATCTGTCTTAGACATCGTTTTGTAGATGTGCACAGCTTCTACTGTTATGAAATTTAATTTAGAGATATGCAAGAAACTAACCTTTGGCGAGTGTCACCTTATGTATATGATTGATCAACTAGGAAAGAAACTTTATAACGACTTGTTTTTGCATTAAGTTTCTTATGGGAAGAAGGTAAAAAAGAGATTTATAATTAACCGTATATTCCGGTTTAGCATCCCCTGGTGGTTTATGAGACTTTAACATGGCAATACCGAAATGGCTTACATTTTAGCAGTATGTAAAGATGCGTGTGTTTAAAAAAATGACCGTTTCATGTTGGAAATGACATGCTGAAAGCCACATGACCGTGGGTTTGCTGAACCGGAATCTATAAAGCCAATTGTTTCAATGTCAAATCTCAATGAAGTGGAATTTTAAAAATTGTGAATTGCGATTTTTTTGACTTTCGTGTCTGTAATGTATATAAGATGTAGTAAACAAAAAATCTAAATATTAAATAAGCTAAAAAGCAATTCAAATGTGTTATAATTTTGACTATGGTCATCATATAATATTTCACATAACCGTTAAGGTCAGTGAATATTGCTGTCATGAGAGTGGATAACATAATGCTAACCAGCAAATTGAATTGATGTTGGACTAATTCTCAAAAAGTTGGGAATTGAGATGAGGTTTATACCAATTTTGTATTGTTTTCACTCAGATTTCCGTGAAAAGTATAGAGAGATTCGACAAAAGTAGGTGAAGCAATATATATTTTCGAATCTGGTATCATTCCTGTATGCTTTTTCTGTTTAATTGTTCGTGCAGGATGACTGGATAACTTGATGCACTTACATTATGTACAAGATTTTGTTACAGTTGGTTTAAAATGGATATACGTAGGTTTTATTACAAGCTGGTTTTACCAGAGTTTTAACCTGGAGTTCGCACGTACTTCACGCATGACTTCGGCTACATTTTTTCACATGTCCAAGGAACAAAATAGTCTTTGAAATTGGTTTTTACAATTATAATTGGTGGCGTTCAAGAAAAGGCATTTTGTGATTTTATGACGTTACTATTTTTTTATCGTAATCTTCTGGTATATATTATGAACGTTATCTGGATCGGTATGTAGGCCTAGGACGTATTTTTATTTTAGAAATTTCATTTTATTGGTGGAGCACGATTAAATGTTCCCGGCGGGATATTGATTGTGAAGCCTCTTCATGGTAAGCCTCCTACTTCAATCAAATTTAGACTAGTTTCGCTTTCATAAACCGACATCGCGGTGGCATTTTTGTCCCAGAGTGTTTGATAAATACGACAAGATAGTGGCTTTTTAGCACAATTTTTGGTTAATGGCTTTGTCTCCAACTAATCGATAGCTATTGATTGGGGTAAGAATTCTGTATATGCTTCTCATGCCTAATTTTACCTTCTCGCCACGTGCGATATCGTTTTTGATTTGTCAATAAATTATGACGTCAATGTAATCTGAAAATGCCATTTCTCGCCCACATATATTAAGATCCACTCGACTTTTACCCAGGTTACCCAAAAATGACATTTTCTCTAATCTTATTAATGGTGTGTGATAAACAGCTAGATGTGCACTTGTCAAAACTGTTACAATAAAATTCCATGTGTTGTAATTTTAGAAGCCTGGTTCAATTTTTGAGAAATTTGAAAATTGGCGAGTATGAGCTGTTAATTGGAATACGATTTTTAATTTGTATGTAATTTTCATAACGTTTCTACGTGAAAATCATTGATAAGAAAGAGGAAGTAATCATAATGTTATCAAAGAATGTATTAATTCCAAATTCCAAATATAACTTGAGTATAAAATACCTGTGATAATGATCTGAATATGTATTATTATTTTATTTTAAATTAGAATATATATATGTTTTTTGGTATGTTAGATATTAAATATTATGCAAGACAAGATCAGTGTATAACTTCTACATCCACATATAAGAATTTCAGTCCATGAAATAATTTTTTTTGACTGTGTCCCAATCTCCTTACAAAATGAAGACAAGAAATTAGCGACAATTTCCTCTCCTCTTATCTTTTTTAGACTGGTTATAAACTGATAAGTAGTGCCAATTAAGTGGTACACAATCCCCTTTTCTAATTAACAACTGGTTATCTTTAATTGCTGCTGACTGATTTGTTGACTCTTTTATTGGAATTAATAATGATCTGAAACAACTTTGACGTTCTGATGTTTTGGTCAATGGACCTGTCTCCAAACAATTCCATGTTCTTTGACTATATAAACCTACTTAAATTAACAAAAGAGATGAATGGAAATATACATCACTTGCAGAGAATTTGGAGTTAGTACTAAGAAAAGATAGTAAAAAACAGGGAGGGGTTCATCCTGCAAGTTCTGTGTTCTCAACCCCTTTTAAACCTTCAAGAGCTCATGAAATCTAAAGGGAAAAACTTGGAGAGATAGGACAGACAGCTCTTACAAAAATCTTAAGAATAGCCTTCACTTTCTTTGTTTATTCTGAATAAGGTTTTTCTAGGACCTGAAAATGATTTACAATGACATACATTGAGTTTGGCGAGTTAAGGGTCCTCCATAAATGTATATGATCTAGAATGATATCACGTAATTAAACAAGGATGTGATTTTAATGGAAATCTAGGTTCATATTTTTTTTCTGAAAATACATGAATTTGTTAATTTTTTGTCTAAGTAATCAAGGAAAATTTGCAAGCCAACAACTATGAGATTATACAGGGTTCCCACAACCTGGAAAAACCTGGAATATCAGGGAATTTGATAAAGTCATGGAAGAGACCTGGAAAGTCAGGGAGCTTTTCAAATTGATCCTGGAAAATTTCTGACCAAGACAATGCGGAAAATAATTTTCCATAAACTTGTTAAGCCATGATCGGAAAACATTAAAAAAACAACTTAGGTTTAAATTTTTTAACTTTCAAGTGTTTTCAAATGTTCATGTTTCAGTCTTTTTTAAAAAAACATTTTACTACAAATAAATATCTTTGATAAGTAAAAACAAAGTAAAAAAAATGAAGTGTTAATTTTTCATAGTCGTGGAAAAATTCAAAAATGTTCTGACAAAATTGTGGGAACTTCGGAATACATTGTATTAGAAAATCTACCCAGCGATAAAAAACTCCAAACTATACATATTTTATTAATTTTTTAAAATGTAAAATGGCAAAATAAGGCCATATTGTCAAAATTGCAATCTTTTTCCAATTAGAAATTTTTGGAAAAGTGGTAGCCCGAGTTTTAAAAAATATCAGTTTTGTCATGGTGACTTTAAGAGAAAAAAAGAAAATTCCTGGCAAGCCCAGATGTATAACGGCAAATAAATTAGCACGTTGCATATCAGGAAGTGAACACACGCAAACAAGTGATACAATTAAGGCTGTGCTATTGATAAGAGTAGGAGATTCCATTTCTGTTGGATAATTTCTTACTTAATTTTTGGGCGTGGGCACGTCCATAACAACACATGTGGGAGTAGGATTGCAGAAAAGAATCTGGTCATTATTATCAGGAATTTTAGTTGGTTTCATGACTCGAGTTATTGTTAAGTGTGCACCTTGAGCAATACGCAGTTTTAACATCGGTGATTAATGCGAACCTATAGTTGAGTTGTCAAGGGAATTAAGTAAAGGTTATTAAATAAAGTTTAAGAAAGCTTGAAAGGGTTCAAGGTTTTTGCCAAATCGTGGTTTATTGATGATACCGCGTGTTTCTTGAAAGCAAAGATTTAATCTTAGTGGTCACAAAGGGCTTCTTTTATATACTACATAATAAGACATATCATCGCCTTTTCTTTTTTTTTATATAACCCCAAATGCTTCAGATGATCGTCATCATGTCGTAATCGTGCTGAACAATATTTTTTGGAAGACTCGCACTACTGAAATAGAATAAAACGAATTGAGTAAATAATGACATTGAAAGAACTGGTGTATTTGCAATATTTGAAGACAAATTGAGGAGAAAATCGAATGTTGGCTTAGAAACGTGTGAAACCAGCCAGATTTAACTCTCAAACATGAGCCAAAAAAAATCGTATTGTGAAATTTTGGTTTGTTCGGAAATTAGCAGGAAACTATAGCCAAAAAGTATTTGTCCCAAAACAAACAGTAGCTAGCAAATGTACGTGCTGTTTACTTTGGAAACAAAATTCGACCAGTAAATCGCTGATTGCATGGCTTGAACATGCTCAAATAAATCCATAAAATGATATCTGTAGTCGGTGCATCAAAGGGCTAGTGGAGAATTCATCAAATTTTTCAAAGACAATTCCATTGAAATTTACTCACAAGAGTAAGTTATGACGAATGCAATAAGAAAGGAACTATACATCATTTTATACATTCTTGGACCCTAGTTTTACTATTGTTAAACTTTATTCATCTTCCATATCTTAGCATGATTGCCGTCCTGAAACTTTACTTAAAGCGCTCCAATTTTGGAAAGTTTTGAAATTTGAAGATTTCCAAAACTTTTGGTGAAATTTTATTTCGTTTTATACATTCTTGGACCCTGTTTTGACTATTAATAAACTTTATTCGTCTTCCGTTTCTTAGCACGATTGTCGACGAAAACTTAAGTAAAAATGATAACTCCAATTTTGAAAACAGTTTTGGAATTTGAACATTTCCAAAACCTTTGATTTCCTTCAATGGTTTCAAAAATATACAGCTATTATAATTATAGGCTCTTTCCACTTTTTAACGATTAATAAGAAAGTGCTAGGATATGATAAATCTTTAAAAAAAAATTCAGAAAGATGTACAATTTACATTTACATCTTCTAAAAATGGTGAAATTTTACATGAACAATGTTAAGCCATAAGAATTTGATTTTCTTAAGCATTGAAGTTGCTGTTTCTGTGCCATAATGAATGCAATTTTTAAATGACCATGCTCTTTTCCTGTATATGCTCACCCATCAATGTATGTTTATTAACACTTTAATTATTAATATTATTTCTACTAAGCAACCTGTTTGATCATGATACCATTTTTAATCATGTTTATGAACCGCCTATATATACATTCCTTTAATACATGCATGTAGGCGCTCACATTTAGTGCAAAGCCGCATTATTATTAGACTCATCAGATATAGGAACTGCATTTTGAGAATTTTTATTATTGTCTAATTTAGTCTCAGCTCGCCGAATGACGACGAATGTACATAACGAGGAGGGATCTAATTCATATTGACATATTTGTACGCAGTAAATTTGGCAAAATCAAATTAGCAATGAATGGAAACGGAATAGGAAATGGGCACCAGAGTGAAGCAGGAATGCTAGAGTAGTTTCAGTCGTGGTTTTTATTTTTTTTAGTGGGCGAACAACATTTGCTGTTTTTTTTAAACAAAAGAGTTCATGCCTGCGCATGAACAGTTGAATATAAAGTGATATAAATCACGAGCGAACGTGCTTACAGACCTTGAAATTAGTTCTGGTTTTCTTCAAGCAATGGGAGCGGGATAAAGTAGACAAATAGGCGAAACCCTTATGGAATAATCCGAGCTGATTAAGCGTTTGTAATGTCCCGTCTGTGTCTACTAGGTTGAGCCTGTTGTGGGTCTATACGTAAATATCTTGTTTTTTAAAGAAAACTTACTCATTTTATATAACACTTTGGTGAAATATGAGTGCCTATGCAAGTAAAGGCACTGCTGTTGGTTTTTACAGCGCAATATTAAGCAATAAGTTAATAGTGCACGCATCATATAAAGTTAATAAAATGTTCTCTTTGCAATACAAACATTGATTGAACGATGGGATTGGCAGTAAAGTTATCAATAAAACCATAATATCGGAAATTGCTCCTTCGAATAAACTATAAATTATTAAATAAATAATGCAACATCTACTCTGTCCTTCAATCTGGGGCTCTTATTTGCCTGAAACTTTTTTTATACAATATTTTTTCTTCAACTTTTGCAGTTTTCTTTGTTTATTTTAAGTAACTTAGTGAATATTTAAAATCAACAAATCAGTTTTATAATTTCTCTTAGGGTAAATATCGACACATAAACATAAACAAACATAACAAGCGAAACATAAACGAAATCTCTTGGGAGGCCCCTCAATTTTTAAGAGTAAAGGAGTTCTCAATAATTTTGAAGTGTAAATCAGTCTAATACACTGGTTTATACTAGAGTTAAGTAGGCATTTTTTAAGTATAGCAGTTTTGATTTAATTACCATCTGTGATCTAGAGAAAGCCTGTCGTCGAGGGAGGATAAGGGCACAATTTAGAGTGTAGTTTTGTACCAGATGTTATCAGAAACGCCATTTAATTTTGGAAACATAATAAAAGTTGGTTCTGGTACGATGAAGCCAATATTTTATCAATGCAAATCTAGCCTTTTGGTTTTTATTAGAAATTACGTTGTCATGACATTAAAAGTCGCACGTTTTATTCTTTTCAGATTTAGAGTTGGGACCATTCAATTAAGTTCACTCAAAATGTGAACATGTCTCAGAGGGAGGATATGATAAACTTTGAGAAGGGCCGCATTCAGGCCCTTCAGGAAGAGCGCTTAGTTATACAAAAGAAAACTTTTACAAAATGGGTAAATTCGTTCCTTATAAAGGTAAGGGATTTTTACTGCTAATAATATGTACAAGGTCCCATACCTGTTATGCAAACTGATGATGTTACACAACTGTCTACTATTCATTTTTTGCAGGCTCGAATGGAAATAGAGGATTTGTTTACCGATTTGGCCGATGGCAGAAAGCTTTTAAAGCTTCTGGAAATAATTTCTGGAGAAAAGTTGGGCAAGCCGAACAGTGGAAAGATGAGAGTACATAAAATTGAAAATGTTAACAAAAGTCTCGCATTTTTACACACTAAGGTGCGCCTAAGATAACTGAAAACTATTCAACTGATTCAAAACAAGTGTTGTTACGGTGAAAAATGTGTTCTTTGCATGATTATATATAATTTCAACGTTTTCAGGTACGTCTTGAAAGCATTGGTGCGGAAGACATTGTTGATGGAAATAAACGACTTATTCTTGGCCTCATATGGACAATTATCCTAAGGTTTCAGATTCAGGAAATTGAAATTGACGTGGTAAGTTCTCTTTCGCAGAAATCGTTTTTTAATTATCAATTGTTAGCTTGTGGCCCAAAAAAGAAAGCCACACAATAAGTTTTTTTTCTCTTCGAAAATATCCCAGTATTTTATCAGCCTCGAATTGGGGAGACCTGTTCTCATTTAATATTAAGCTATTTGGTTGAAGTTGAATTTTACGATTTTCCTGATTAGTTAAGTAGATTCTGGAGTGGTTATTCCAGATGAGAAATAAATCTCTTATGACACCATTATTTTTTTTTGCCTGTATTTTGAATTGGGTTCACACGTTAAACTCCAAATAACGGAGTAGATACTTATTAAAAATTGCAAAAAGATAAAAAAATAAAAAATAGTAGGCCTATCGAGAATATCTTGTTTCCAATAGATGATGTTGGCGTTAGATATGATTAACTTGTTAATGGTTTAAGTTTCACTTTCCATTGTTAACACAGGGTGAAGTTTCATTTTTCAATTCTGGATTGAAATTTTTTCTACGTTTCAAAAACGTTATAAAATTCTACAACTTGGTGTAATATTACATTTATCACAATGTTAATTATCTTTTTGAAATCTGCAGGACGAAGAAAATGAAAGTAGCGAAAAGAAATCTGCCAAAGATGCCTTATTATTGTGGTGCCAAAGGAAGACCGCCGGGTATGCACAGAATCTGTCAAACCTGGTTTTGTAATATTTGGCCACCTGTTTTCAATTTTTGTGTTTTCCTTACAAATTTTAGATATCGTGGCGTGCACATTGTAGATTTCTCAGGTAGTTGGCGAAATGGTCTCGGCTTTAATGCATTGATTCACTCGCACCGACCAGATTTGATCAACTTTGACACTCTGGTCCCTCAACAACATTTGGACAATTTAAATAACGCTTTTGATGTTGCCTACCGAGAGTTAGGAGTAGCCAAGCTACTTGATGCAGAAGGTTGGTTGGCGTTTCATTTCGATTGGAAATTGTGCAGAACTTTAGCGAATTCTGTGTTCCACTGCTATGGATTATTTTGACAATTTTTATCGCTTTTAGATATTGATTGCCACAGACCTGATGAGAAATCCGTAATGACATATATTGCTTCTTATTACCACACGTTTGCCAAAATGAAGACTGAAATGAAAGGCGGACGCAGAATTGCAAATGTAAGTTTGTTTCTTAATGTTAGCTTTGTCTGATTAGTTACCTTTTTTTCTGATCGCCCTTGTATGTAACGATTAAAAACTCTTCTTCATTTTTTATGTTATTTAGATTGTTCAGCAACTAATGGATGTTGATCATTCAAAAATCACCTATGAAGGATTCACAACGCAACTGCTTGCATGGATTAACGAAACGATCGCTACCTTGGAAGATCGTAATTTCCCAAATTATTTGGAAGGAATTCAGGCTGAAGTGGCCAAATTCAAGACTTACAGGACAGAGGAGAAACCACCTAAGTAAGTTTACGGTTTTACATTTTATGAGTATTTCATTTTTTGATTGTTCAAGAAATCCATTAGTTGCTAAATGTTGTATTTTTCAGATATCGTGAAAGGAGTGAGGTGGAAGCAATGTTGTTTTCCATTCAGACCAAGCTGAAATCGTTGGGGCAACCACTGTATTATCCACCAGAAGGAAAGCTTGTCCATGACATCGAACGAGCTTGGGAGCACCTAGAGAAATCGGAGCATTTAAGAGAAGTTGCTCTCAGAAATGCCCTCGTTGAGCAAGAGAAACTGGAAATGTTGGCACACAAATTCCAACGCAAAGTAAGGGGAATTTTGATCTTTTGCGTATAATACTTGAAAAGAAAATTGACCGTCGTGCCTTAAGTTTTTCTCGTATATTTCCGTAAAACAATTGAAAAAGACTAAAATCCGTAAAATTCATATTTGTAAAGAAATTTTGATTTGCTAGTATTATTGTCATAATTGTGGTTTGTTAAATATTAGTCATCATTTTTTTTACTAATTATCTTGTATCATGTAGAGCGTATTGAGAGAAGGATATCTAAGAGAGATGATTCAAGTGTTGTCGGATCCTCGCTATGGAAGCAACTTCACCCAGGTTGAAGCCACTGTCAAGAAACATGAAGCTATAAGTGCCGACATTTTAGCTAGAGTAAGTTTTTCTCAATACCACTTAAAGGTGAAATTTGCTGTTGAATTGGTATTTCATTTTTTTAAATATTTTTTTTTAAAATTTACAGGAAGACAGATTTCACGATTTGTCCAATATGGCCAATGAGTTGGTTAAGGCAAACTTCCACGACAAAGTCAGATTAAAGAAAAGGTAAGTAGCCTTAACCAAAACCAATAACAACAACTGGCATTTCCTTGCATTGTGATTTTATTTATTCTGGAATATTTGTGTTTTTAAATAGGGAAGAAGATATAATTGAAAAATGGAAGCATCTCCTGGCATTATTAGAAAAGCATAGAGAGAATCTGCATACCCATAACACGCTCATTGGATTTATGCGTGATATCGATGCTGTCATGGCCCAAATCAAAGCAATGGAGGTAAATTTGCATTTCATATCTAATTATGCCCGTTTCATTTGCCGTTTTATTAACACGAGCTTTTGATTGGATTTTCAGGTTAATATTTTGTCAGAAGTTGTTGGTAAACATATCGTGGCTATTGAGGATTTTGTACAAAGGTTGGGCCTGATGAACTCCCAAATTGTAGTTTTGGGTGAAACGGTCAGTCGGCTTAATCGACAAGGTAAACAGTACGTGGACTCTGGCCATAAGGAAGCTCCATCGGTGCAAAAACGCCTGGATAAAATGAATGAAGATTTCAATAGGTTGGTTTGTGTTTTACTTTAATGTTGCATGAGAACAGATTATTTCTAACTTAAGAACCAGTTATCGTAGATTGAAAAATAGTTTAAACATTTTTAAATATTAGTTTTGGAGGAGTAAATGTACATTTCTTTATTTCAAGTCTATCAAAACATTGCAAAGATCACCAGAAACAGATGGAGGAATCACAGATTTTTCTTCAGTTTATACTCGATGCCGAGGAGGAGGAAGCCTGGGTGACTGAAAAGCAGCACATCTGCAAAGCTATTGTCTCTGGAAAAGACCTCAGAGCTGTTCTCAGCCTCCAGCAGAAACACAAAGCTCTTGAAGATGAAATAAGGGCTCGTTTACCTAATTTGGAACAGCTTCTCCAAAAAGGAGAAATCCTTGCCAAAAAGCAACATCCAGAGGCAGCTGAAGTCCAGGTACACATTGGAAATTTGAAGGATAAATGGCAAAAATTGCAAGAACTCGCTACAGCTAGGAGAAAACAACTGGAAGATGCTGCAGAAGCATACCAATTCTATGCAGATGCAAATGAAGTTGAATCTTGGATGAACGAGAAGTTACCCTTAGTCAGCAGCGATGATTATGGCAAAGATGAAGCCAGTGCTCAATCGCAACTACACCGCCTCGCACACTTGGAAGGGGAACTTAAAGCATATTCGGCGGATGTTCAGAAGCTTAACGAGGAAGCCGATGGGCTGATTAAATCAGGAATTACTTCATTGAGCGTAAGTACAGACCCCTTTAATCTTCAGTTTAGAAGTCAAGCCTCATTTTTGTAAGAATGTACCATGCGTTGAACTAATGAAACAATTTAAAACTTCATGAAGCATAAATTATTTCTTCTAAAAACGTTTATATAGCATTGATTCTTTTGAATTTATAGTTAACTGCACAAGCGCCTGTCTCTGTACGGGAAGAACACGACGAGTTTGTGGATGAAGTGCAATTAGTCCCTGTCGAGATTGAAGTCGACGAGGTAGTCTACAGGGATGTTATAAAAGATGTCATCGAAGAGCGTCGTGTTCCTCAAGTGCGTGCCTTATACCCATTCAATGGCCAGGAAATTGAAGTCGGCAAAGGGGAAATCCTTGTACTGATTCACAAGACAAACGACGATTGGTGGAATATTCGAAAAGATAATGGGCGAGAAGGTTTTGTTCCGGCCACCTATGTTAAAGAAATCGAGCCCAAAACATTCCGCATCAAGCGCCAAAAATCTGTTAAAGTTCCTGAAACGGTGAAAGTTAAGAAAACTGTCACTAGGAAGCAGGTTATCAGAAGGAAAAAGGAGAAATCGCCAAAGCTAGCCGGTAAGACATGTTCTTCCAACATGTGGCATCCGTTGCCAATATTTTTCTCAAGATCTTTCTTGTAAAATATGTGCCTCGTGAATACTACCTGCAGAAATATAATTTCTTGTTTGTACTGTCTGTAGCTAAATCTTTGAAACCGGTTGCTGGTCGCCCCGAAGACCTAGAAACTGTGGACCAGAGGCGACAGAAAATTAACAATCTGTATAACAGACTTCTTAAGCTAGCCGACGTGAGTTTATACTTTTGACTTGGTTTTTTGAAATTTAAAAACACCATGACATATAACTTATCTTTTCATTGTTTTCAAAATAAAGGACAGAAAATACTTCCTCATCGACGCCATTAGATTATTTGGATTTTACTTTGAATGCGACGATTTTGAACTTTGGATGAAGGATAAGGTATTTACTATTTTGATTTTGTTATATTTATCATAAAAATTGATAATTTCTGATACATGGCAAATTTGTATTATGCTCATTATGGGAAAATCGTTTTGTACTTCTTTGTAGGAGAAGATGCTATTGGCAGGTGATGACCAGAAAGAGCCTGTTGAAGTATTAAAGAGAAAGTTTGAGGTAAAATCTACTAATTTTTTTTAATTCTCATTTTTAATCATGTGGTGCTTAACTGTTTTGCACAATTATGGTTTTTAGAGCTTCTTAACGGACATGTCAGCCATTAGTTGTCGCATTGATGATATCGACTTGATGGTTAACGAATTCAGGCAGAATGGTCACAGCAAGCTTCCGGCAATTCTATCCAGGCAAAAGCAAATGCATGACAGATGGGCTAGGCTTAAGCATTTAACAAAGGAAAAAGAGAAATCCTTGGCAGGGCAAACCAGGTAATTGTTTTTAATATTATATGTACATCTTCAAGAATGTATCGATCACAGCAATTGTAGGTCTCCTTGCAATGTCCTGAATGAAGTCCTCAAGAATGTGAATTTTATACTGCTGCTTATGTGGCGTCTTCCCTTATTCCTCTGTTATTACTTTATGTCAGTGGTTTTAAAATGTTAGATATGGTTTAGGTCAGTTAATGCACAAATTTAAAAATATCTGTAGTTGTTTTAATCACTTTTCAACTGAGTTTTATAAAACGCCAAATTTCATTTTGGTTGTAGCGTGGAGCTGTTTAATCGACAATGCGACGAAACTTGCGAATGGATGTTGGAAAAAATGACGAAAATAGATACGGACGATCTGGGTAATGATTTGAAAACTGTACAAGCGCTGCAGCGTAAACATCAGGTATGAAGTCTTACTCATTGTTCTGTAAGTGCATTCTGGATGCATTCTTTTATCTAATTCTTTTTTTTTTTTTCCGAAGAACATTGAGCGTGAATTGGCTCCAATCGAAGAAAAAGCAATACGTGTTAATCGATTAGCAGATTCGTAAGTATTATATGAAAGCTTGTCCATATGCTTAGTTTATATATTTTCATTTGCTCACCTCTTCATCTTTTTTTATCGCAGTGTGAAGAAGGAACATCCGAATGAAAAAGAAAATGTCGATCGCAGGCAAGAGGAATTGCAACATCTGTGGGGAGAATTACAGGTTGGCTATTTAAATACATGCTTCAGCAAACTTGGAAAATTTGTCATCTCGCCTGTGATTGTTGTTCATTTATGGTCATTAAATTTTCAAGTTGAATAAGCGTTATTGACCAGTAATTATTTGTATAATTTAGAAAAAAGCAAAGGAAAGGCGTTCACGTCTCGAAGGGGCTGTTGGAGCTCAGCTTTTCAACAACGGTGCTAAGAACCTCTTGTCCTGGGTCGGAAACATCAAACAGGCGCTGAATAGCGATGAAGCAGCTAAAGATGTGGCCACTGCTAAAATGCTTATAAAAAAGCACGGCGAATTAGGTGACGACATCCGGGCCCATCAAGATGAATTTGTCGAGCTGCAGGAATTGGGGGAAACCCTGTTGAAAAATAACCCGGATGCAAAAGATATCGAAGATCGAGTTATTCTGTTGGCGGAGGAAAGGAACGCCATAGAAAGGGGTTGGAGGGAGAAGGATAACTGGCTAAGAAACTGTTTGGAGCTTCAAGGATTTCATCGACAGGCCGATCAGATAGAAGCCAGTTCAAGCAGCCATGAAACGTTCTTAGAATTAGAGGACTTGGGTGATTCTATTGATGACGTTGAAATCCTGTTAAAGAGACACGATGATTTTGAGAGCACCCTCGGGGCTCAAGACGAGCGTTTGAAGAAATTTTATGACACGGCTTCCCGGTTGATAAAAGCAGGACATTACGACAGTGAGCACATTAATGAGAGGTACGGCAAAAATGAGGAATATTTGTTACTGGTGTTCTTATTTGCTCTAGGAAAATGCAGTTCGATTGATATGCCGGTTATATAATTCATTATTAGGTGCGGACAAGTCCTTCAACGACGCCAGGCCATAAAAGATAAGGCATACGGTCGTAAACGCATGCTGCTCGACTCAAAAGCGTATCACGACTTTGTGGCTGATGCCAACGAGATGAAATCTTGGATTCACGACAAGCTGAAAACTGCGTCGGACGACTCCTACCGAGATCTCAACAACCTCGAACGTAAATTAAAGAAGCACGAAGCGTTTGATCGAGAAGTGAAGTCGAACGAAGGGCGACTTAGAGTTATTAATAACAACGGAGACAAGTTGATTTCTGCCAAACACTATTCCAGCGATACGATTCGAGACATTCTGGATGATCTGAATCATCAATGGGCTGATCTGTTGGCATTGAGCACAGACAAAGGCAAGAAGTTAAGAGATGCGGAAATCCTCCATACATATAACAAGACCGTAGAAACCGCCCAAGGCAAACTCGGCGATATCGACAGTGCTTTACATTCGGAGGATATTGGCAACGATTTGCGCAGTGTAAAATACTTACAGAAGAAAAACGAAGTAATTGAGGCAGAGATTTTGGCCCTGCAAGCCAAAAGGGACGAGCTGGCTTTGCTCGGCAAAGATATGGTCGATCAAGGCCATTTCGATGCCCCAAACATCATGGCACAGATAAAGCTCCTGGATGAGCGAATTGCCGAACTCAAGGCACCAGCAGAGCAGCGCAAGACAAAATTGGAGGAATCGCTCAAACTACACCAGTTTAATTTTGAAGTGAATTCGGCGAAGCAGTGGATTATGGACCACATGCCGTTGGCTAGCTCCAAAGATTTGGGGCAAAGTCTGCAGGACGTTCAAAGCCTATTTAAAAAGCACGAAAAACTGGAAAGAGAGTTGAACGGGCACAAACCAGCCATCGATAGAATTGTCAACTTGGGTCAAGAACTCATAGAAAATGATCATTATGCATCGAATGAAATCGATGAGAATTGCATTGGCTTGCTGGAGGCTTGGGATGACCTGAGAGATTTGGCTAAAGAGAGGGATAAAAAGCTGCAACTGTCTTTGAAGGCACAACAGTTCTTCCACGAGGCAAGCGAAATCGAAGCGTGGATGAGCGAAAAGCTCGACCTTCTAGACAACAAGGATTGCGGCAAGGATGAAGCAGCCACCATCAAGCTGCTGACCAAACACAAGACTCTGGAGCTGGAAATCGACACTTATAATGGACTGGTAACAGAAATGGCCAACGTAGCACAGAGTATGATCGATTCCAAGCATCCCGACTCAAAAATCATTCAAAGCCGACAACAGCTTATGCTCCAGCAGATGAAAAACCTGGTTAAAGTGGCGGGAGCCAGGCGCATGCAGCTCATCGAGTCGTTGCAAAGACACGAATATTTCAGGGAAAGTGCCGAGCTCGAAGAATGGATCAACGAACAGATGCAAACTGCACAGTCTGAAGATTATGGCAAGGACTTCGAGCATGTTGTTCTTCTACAAAAAAGGTATTGTTTCTTTGTTATTATTGCTTTATCAGTATGACATTATTTTAGATAAATTTGCTCAAGATCAGATTTGGTTGAATTAAAAATTGTAACAAGCTAACTGGCCGTATATTGTAAAAGCATACGTTGTGAATTTAAAGTTTGCATCAATCACACATCTACATCTTTCTTTGTAGGTTCGATGACTTTCATCATCACGTGGAGACCAACGCCGATCGTTATAATAATTGTGATAGCTTGGCCAAGAAACTACTTTCAAATGCTACGACATTCTCTGCCGAAATCGAACAGCGCCAAGAACAGTTGAAATTAGCTTGGAACGAGCTGATGGAACAGATCGAGTTGAGAGATCAAAAATTGCATGCCGCAGCAGAAATTCACCGCTACAACCGTGATGTTGGAGAAGCTCTGTCACGCATACAAGAAAAGTATGCTTCCATCCCTGAAGAGCTTGGACGAGATCTTAACTCCGTTTCCAGTTTAATGCGCCGGCACGAAGGTTTTGAGAACGACTTGGTGGCACTGGAAGCACAGCTTCAGGTCCTCATAGATGATAGTGCCAGACTACAGGCTACATACCCAGGCAGGAATGCGGAACATATTGCCGAACAACAGGCCATTGTGCTGGAGAATTGGAACACCTTGAGCGAAAGGGCCAGCAAACGCAAGAAGGAGCTGCAGAAGTCGTGCGATCTGCATCGTTTCTTGGCCTCTGTGCGAGACCTGACCAATTGGGCTAGTGGTCTTAGCTTGGCTATCTTGACTGAGGAAAAGGTAAGCCCATAATTTTATTTTTCTTTGTAGTAGAATTAGAGTACACTATATAGAGCATTTTATAGTGTTTATTGAGATTATATAAGGTTATTTTAAAAAGAAATCCGGCAAAAAGTAATCTCTAATTTAAGGAATTCTTATGTGAGAAATTCCCAACCATTTGTCTTCTAGCATTTTTGTTTTTCATCGTTTGAATGATCGAAAGTATCAAATTTGTTAATATAAGCCCATAATTTTATTTTTCTTTGTAGTAGAATTAGAGTACACTATATAGAGCATTTTATAGTGTTTATTAAGATTGTATAAGGTTATTTTAAAAAGAAAATCCGGCAAAAAGTAATCTCTAATTTAAGGAATTCTTATGTGAGAAATTCCCAACCATTTGTCTTCTAGTATTTTTGTTTTTCATCGTTTGAATGATCGAAAATATCAAATTTGTTAATATAAGCCCATAATTTTATTTTTCTTTGTAGTAGAATTAGAGTACACTATATAGAGCATTTTATAGTGTTTATTAAGATTGTATAAGGTTATTTTAAAAAGAAAATCCTGCAAAAAGTAATCTCTAATTTAAGGAATTCTTATGTGAGAAACTCCCAACCATTTGTCTTCTAGCATTTTTGTTTTTCATTGTTTGAATGATCGAAAGTATCAAATTTGTTAATATTTAGGTTCGAGATGCCACAAGTGCTCAGCTGCTAAAAGCCGAGAATGAGCGTTTGAAATCCGAGATAGAAGCTAGAGAAGGATCTTTTATTGCGGTAGTAGAGGCTGGCCAGACAATGATCAGAGATAACCATTATGCAAGTGACGAGATCAACGAAAAGGTCGCGCAGCTGTTGAATGTGCGCCAGAGCCTACACACCTCGTGGCAGCACAAGAAAGTATTCCTCGAGCAGCTGATAGACCTTCAGTTCTTCCTAAGAGACGCCAAACAGCTGGACACCATCAGTTCGTCTCAGGAAGTTTATCTGTTGGGCACCATTGGAGCATCTACAGTTGAAGAAATCATGGCTCTGGTTAAGAAGCATGATGCCTTCGAGAAGCTGGTCGCTGCCCAAGACGATAAACTGTCTGCATTGCAGGATCATGGCGTGAAACTCATCTCCCAAGACCACTTTGACAAAGCTCAAATCAAGAAGCGCATCGAGGAAGTTGCTGTTCGAAGGGGGCATATCAAAGAGCTTTGCCAACTCCGGAAACGATCCTTGGCTGATGCATTACTCTATGCAAATTTCAAACGTGACATGGGAGAAGCTGAAGCATGGTTGGAAGACAAGCAGAAGAAGCTGAATGCCGAGAATTTGACCTGTGATGTAGTCAGCCTTGAAGATAAAATCAAGAAGCTTCAAAAGCACCAAGCGTTTCAAGCAGAATTGGAGGCTAATAAGGAACGCATCATGAATGTAAAAATAAAGGTAGGAATCAACAACGTTTTTTTAGCTCAAAATTGAAGTTGTAAAAATGATTAATTTTTCCAAAACATATACAGTGGAACCCCGATTCTACGTTTCTCATAGAACCAGCGGTAAAAAACGTACGAAACGGGAAAACGTAAAATCGGGGATAATATAGGCAATTTCCACGGACTAGCATAAAATGACGTAGGAAGCGGGATAACGTACGAAACGGACAACGTAAAATCGGGGTTCCACTGTATAAACTTTCTTGAAGGCAACGTTCGTTTTAAGATATCAAATGATTACAAAGATTTCCAATTTTCAGGGAGATCGCCTAGTAGCTAACAAGCACGACGAGTCTGCACACATCAAGAGACAGGCAGAAAACTTGGACCAAAAATGGAAGGAGCTGTATATTCAGACGGAGAACCTTGGCCGAGGTCTAGAAGAAGCACAGGATATGTTGGATTTCAACAACCACGTGGAAAAAGTGGAAGCCTGGATCAGGGACAAGGAGCTGATGGTGCAAGCATGCGACACTGGACGGGACTATGAGCACTGCAGTGCCCTTCAGCGCAAATTGGACGATGTGGATTCGGGAATGCGAGTGGACGATTCTCGGATGGGTACCATCAATGAATTGGCAGACAAACTGATACGCCAAGGGCGCTCGGACACCAGGGCTGTGCAGCAAAGGCGGGAAGAGCTCAATCAGAAATGGCGAGCTTTGCAAGGCGCCTTGGACGAATACCGAGAGTTGCTGGCAGGAGCGCTGGAAATCCACGCGTTCAATCGCGATTGTGACGACATCAACGAGCGCATCAACGAGAAATCATTGGCCTTATCAGTGGAGGATTGTGGAAAGGACCTCACCAGTGTGGAGGCGCTGCAAAGGAAGTTGGAAGCTCTAGAGCGGGAATTAACTGCAATCGACGGCAAGCTCAAGGAGCATGATACCGAGGCGAGACGTCTAATGCAGAAGTATCCCGATAAGGCCAGTTCCACGCAGAAGAAATTCTCCGAAGTGACAGAGAATTGGAGGAATTTGACGTCTAAATGCAAGACCAGAAAACAGCTACTGGCGAGCTCATATACGCTGCAGAAGTTCATTGCGGAAATGCACGAGCTGGAAGCCTGGGTCGAAACGATGATATCAAGGTAGATTGGCAACTTTTGTTTAAAAACGTTCTTATGAATGCAATGTTTTCACTCGTGGCAAAGAGGTTTAATATCGATTTTTAATTTCGTATTTAGAATGAGGGAGGCGCAGTTGGGAAAAGATAAAGCAGAGGCAGAACTCCTTCTGCAAATACACCAAGAAAGGAAAGCTGAAATCGACGGTAGGCAGGAAAAATTCAAGGCACTGAAAGAATTTGGGCATCGTCTGGTTCAACAGAATCATTATGCGAAAGAGGATATCGAGCATCAACTTGTGTATCTGGAGGAGCTGAGGAGGACCCTCAGCCAAGCTTGGGAAGAGAGGAAGCAGATGTTGTCTCAGTGCAGAGATTTGCAAACGTTTTACGAGAGAGCCGAATCTGCCGATGCTTGGTTGACCTCCAAAGAAGCTTTCCTGAACAACGACGACCTAGGCGATTCGATGGCCAGCGTGGAAGCGTTGATTCGCAAACATGCTGCCTTTGAAAAGATTGTCGACGCAGAAGTTGACCGCATCGAACAGCTGGAGAAGTTTGCCACTGAATTGGTAGCCGGAAAACACTATGCCAGTTCCGAAATCCAGAGCAGACTTCAGATGGTATGCCAAAGACGTGACTACCTCAAGGAGAATTCCATGATAAGACAGAAAAAGCTAAAGGAGTCCAAGCAACTGCAACTCTTCCTGCGCAACATTTTTGAGGTAGGTTTCCAGAACTTGTGTAGATCTTATTGAATACTTTGTTATGGCGATAACATGTTCCTTGCTTGCTCTTTTTAAGGTCGTTGGCTGGATTCAAGAAAAGTTGCAGGTGGCGATGGATGAATCTTATAGGGATGGTACGAATTTGCAAAGCAAGATTCAGAAACATCAGGCATTTGAAGCTGAGCTGGCTGCAAACACCGGCAGAGTCGATGCTGTTACTCGGGTAAGGCTTCTTTCTTGCCTTCGAGGAATTTTTGAGGATTATTGAAACCATTTTTGTACGTGCAGGGCCACAATGCGAGTGCAGATGAGGAACATGACTTAGATCAAAGATTTTTTTAAATTATACAATTTTACAGGAAGGAGAAAACTTGATTGGTGCTGGACATTTTGCTGGGATGGAAGTCCAAGCTCAACTGGATGAATTGGACACGTGTTGGCAACAACTGATGAACAAGTCACAGTTGAAGAAGGAGCGCTTGCACGATGCATACCAGGTATTAAAAATGCTACAAGTTGACATTTATTTACTCGGAGACAGTCAACCAATTCACGTTGGAAAATGTATACTTTGGTTTCAAACGGAAGTGCAAGCGAGGTAACTGTTGTTAAGTCTCGGTTTCCTACAATTCACAGGCACTTTTGTTCACTCGTAACCTGGACGAACTTGATGCTTGGATGGACGAAGTTGAGAATCAACTACAGTCAGAGGACCATGGAAGAGACTTATCCAGCGTGAAGAAACTACTTAAAAAGCACCAGGTGAGCAAATATTTGGTAAGGTAGTTGTTTGGTTGTTTAATATTTTCAGCTTTTAAATCAAACCTTTGTTATGTATAGTTGCTGGAAACAGACATTCACACCCACGCAGAGAACATTGAACAAATCAAGGACATGGCTTTAAATTTTACCAACAACAAGCATTTCATGTGTGAGGAGATCCAAGAGCGAGCTGAAGCTGTTGCTAAGCACTATTCGATGCTGCACGAACCGGTTCAGATACGTAGAGACAACTTGGAAGAGGCTCATCTCTGGCAGTTGTTCTTGCGAGATGTAGATGACGAAATAGCCTGGGTTAAGGACAAGGAGCGTTTGGCAACCTCACCAGATCTTGGAAACAGTCTTGCAATGGTGCAAAATTTGCAGAAAAAACATCAGGTCAGTTTGCGTCTTTGTTCATTTGTTTTGCAAATGTTAAGGAAATTTCAGGCCTTGTTTAGGTCACAAGTAGATATCATAAGTTAAACTTCAATCCTCCTCCTTGCCTCTTAGTTTTCATAAAGTTTTAAGATTAACATAAATGTTGAGATATTTTAAATTGTCTATGTTACAATACTTTCTCCGCCTCTCAATATTATTAAAATTCATTGATTTAACAGTGGCATTATTGTGCTTACACAAATTGTTAGCACTAGGTCAACACGAAACAATTATTCATTTTGTAATAATTATATCGATTAGGGCCTTGAAGCGGAAATTCAAACACACGAACCGTTAATCTCGGCCGTGGTTAGCAGAGCCCAGCAGATGATTCGCAGCAACCACTTTGCAGCACAGTCAATCGAGAAAGCGATGCAAAACCTGGTGTCGCAAGTGCAGCAACTGAAAGATCAGGCCAGCATAAGGAGGCTGCGATTGGCAGATGCCGTGGAATCGCAAACGGTAAGCATTATTATCATTCATCTTTTACCGGATATGGACTTTTAACACCTGTCTAATAAATGTTCCGAATCCAATTCCATTTTTCAGTTTTTCTCAGAAGCCAGCGAAGCCCACACCTGGATTGAAGATAAAAGACAAGTCCTTAATTCAAATGATTTTGGGAAAGACCAAGAATCTGCTGAGGTTAGCTAGCGCCAAATCATTGGCTACATTCTAAACTTTGGAACGTTGTTTAATGTCTCACATTTCTACGTGATATTTAGTCGCTGCTCAACAAGCACGAAGCTATGCAGCGTGATGTGGAGGCCTTCGGAGCTTACGTTGCCCGACTTCACCAGATAAGCATGCGGCTAATTGACCGGGGCCATTTCGATGCCACGAACATTGAGAAAATGCAGGAAGACCTCGAAGCTTTCTATAAGGAATTGCAATCCTTGACAGACGTGAGGAGGAGGCGGCTACACGACAGCAAGAAAATGTACAAGTTCTTGAGCAAGGCATCCGAAGTGGCTGAATGGATACACGAGCAAACTGGAATTGCGGCGTCTGAAGATTACGGCACCGACGTGGAACACGTGGAAATTCTCATGCAAAAGTTTGAAAGCTTCCAGAATAACTTAAACGCCAGCGAAGAACGTGTTTCCAGCATTTACAAGTTAGCTCAGACATTGGTAAACGAGGGACATCCAGAGCCAGACATAATTAAGCACAGGGCCGAGGAAATAATGCAGCTTTGGGAAGATCTGAAGGAAGTTGCTCATCAGCGACAAGAGGTGATGTTTGTTTTTGACTATTATATGATTTTTATTAAATTTATCCACTGATTTACTTTGCAATGTTTTAATTTTTTTCCTTCCCACGTTTTGTATTTTTAGGCTTTAGCTGGTGCCAAACAGGTTCACATATTCGATCAAAAAGCAGACGAAGCGATCAGTTGGATGCAAGAGAAAGACACTACTCTTTTAAGCGATGATTTTGGACCAGATTTAGAGAGCATTCAGATCATGATTCGCAAGCACGAAGGATTCGAGGTAACATATTGTTCGGATTTGTTACAACTCCTAACATTTTTTTTTGTTTTAATTTGTATGATATTATCTCAACCGAGTTCTGTATTCAGCTGAATTTTAACTGAATAATTTCAGAGGGATTTAGCAGCTGTGAAAGAACAGGTTGAACTTGTTATCACGGACGCAAAACGCTTGGTCGCTTTGTACCCTGATGCTCAAGAACACATAAGCGTTAAGAACGACGAAATTGTTGATGTTTGGAATCTTTTGCTCGAAAACTCGGCAATGAGGAAGGAGAAGTTGTACCAGGCAGAACAATTGCAAGCCTATTTCGATGAATACAGAGAGTTGCTGTAAGAATCCCATTTTCTCTTTATTTAAATGTTTTCCATTGTCCATAAAAAGATGGTTACTAAATTGTCTTCATCTTTCTTAGAGCATGGCTAAAAGAAATGATGGTGAAGATAACCCCACCTGATTTAGCCCGAGATGTAATGGGGGCAGAAACATTGATCGCCCGACACAAGGAGTACAGTACCGAAATCGACACCCGAAGAGACACTTTTATGGCCTTTGACACGAACGGACTTCAGTTGATTGACGAAGGGCACTTCATGGCTGGCGACATCCAAGACAAAGTTCAGCGCCTTTCGTCTGGCTTCAAATCACTCATTGACACGTGGGAGAAGAGGAACGACTTGTATAAAATCAATCTGAGCGTTCAAGTATGTTTTTTTTTTTTTTTGTTTTACATCTTCACGTTTCCAAAAAAACAGTTTTCTGATATCTGGCTTATTATTTATTAGATCTTCCTTCGTGATGCCGACCAACTTGAATCGTGGCTGCAACAAAGGGAGCCAATCCTACGAGAGAGTCCTTTGGGCACTTCCATTTGGGAAGTGGAAGATCTCATTCGCAAACACGATGACTTCGAAAAGACAATTTTGGCACAGGAAAATAAATTTATGGCACTGGAGAAACTAACTTTGGTAAGCTTCTTGTTTAAAACTTGTTTGTTTATCGTCCTGGAATTTTAAAAACATTTTATAAGATGGGATATCTTTTTTTCAATTCAGTTGGAAGAAGCATTCCAAAAACAAAAAGTAGTGGAACAAGAACAAAAGAAACACGATAATCAAAGGAAGGAACAAGAACGATTGAATGCCATGAAACAAAAGGAACAGCAGCGTATTTTAGATGTAAGTGTAATTCTTTTAATCTTTGCAATACATATATGCCATCATTTGGATTTTCATTTTTACAAATCTTAACAAATTCCTGTAAAATGTTATTCATTGGAACCTTCAAAATTGTATCCTACACAATTAATACTTGGAAATTCTAGTTTGATATGCAGGAGATATTGACTACAGTAACATTTGTAGTAAATTTGTACCCAGGACCATATTTTTACACACATTTTTTAATTTCAGGAGCGGCGAAGGGAAGGCAGTGAAAGACGTCGTACTCAAGAAATCAAATATGGCAAGGATAATGATAGCGTGGTGAACATTCCCATCAATGGCGACGCCACTCCAGCTTCAGCGGGTCAACATAAATCTGGCACTGCTTCACCCATGTAAGCTCTTTACAAATCTTTGAAAATAATAACTCCGGTTGCACGCTTGCTTATAGGGCCTAAGATGCTGGGTTTGCTTATAGGTTAAGGTTGGAATTTTTCAGATGTGAGATCAATTCCCAAAGTAGTGGATCTTTCGTTTGGGTGTTTAAACCTATGTCCTCTTTAGATTTCCCTCTGCATGCTAGAAACCCATGAAGAGGTGGTGAAGGTGGTTGAATACTGAATACTTTTGGTTTGCTCGTTTAGGTTGCAGAGGTCAAGAAGAGGAAGTTTGGAGATTCCCGAAAATCTGAAGTTGTCAATAGCGAAGGAAGCTTCTGCTGGCATCCCCAACCTTCGGCGCGTGGAGAGCTTGAGGATGGATGCCATGCTGAAGAGATCAGATCCAAATTTGAGCGTGAAAAGAGCCGAGAGCATGAAACTGGATGGCCGAGGTGGAAAAAGAGCGCCCAGTTTTACCACCAGAAAACGCCCGTCGCCCAAGCATAGGCAACACAGAGATGACCAAGATATGTCATTACCCCCAGTGGAGATGGAAGGTTTACTAGAACGCAAACAGCAGCTCCAGAGTGGAGGAAAACGAGCCACCATAAGATCGTGGAAATCCTTTTACACGGTGTTGTGCGGCCAACTAATGTGCTTTTTCAAAGACAAAAACGATTTCTTTTTTGAAAACAAGGCAGCAAGTCCTCCCTTTAACATCCACCTGGCCGTGTGCACCGCTGCAACAGACTACACCAAAAAGAAGCACGTTTTTCGCGTGCAGCTGATGGATGGTGCCGAGTACCTCTTTGCTGCTGATAAGAGCGAACTGTTGGATGAATGGGTCAAGAAATTGGCCTTCCATGCTTCGCTTCCACCCAGTCAACAACTGTTAAGCTACGATGAGAGACAAGAGGGCAGGCTACCCAGGCACAATTCCACGTCCTCCAGTGACAGCTATGCCTCTGCATCGGAAGATAAAGGGATTTCCAGGAATCCAACTGGTGGTGTACAGCAGCGCAGGAAACACGTGGAGCGAAACAATTCAGATGTCCACCTCTATGCTAATGTGGGACAGCAGAATGCACCTGGGGAAAAAATTAAGCCACCCATTCCACCGAGGTCTTCTAGCATCATACCGGCAAGCAGGATTGACGACTATGATGTAGGCTATCAAAATATAGCAAATCGACATACTGGACAATATTCTGATGGTAAGAAGCTAACAGTCATTGAATTTTTTATTGTTAATAATGTAAAAAAAAAATTAGAAGAAGAATTTGGGTGAAACCTGTTCCTACATCACTATAAGAAACGCTTAAAATCCAGATTTTTAATCGTGCTGAGGTTACTTACTGTATTTTACGGACTATAAGACGCACCTTAATTTTTAAGCAATTTAAAAAAAAAAACAAGTAGTATAAGACGCACCTGAATTTTGGAGGCAATTTTTTGAAGAAAAAAGTGTGTCTTAAAGTTAGTAAAATACGGTACTTGATTATGTACGCGAGATCAAGTACTTTCCTTCTTAAAGCCATTATTATTAGTTATTTCTATCAATGGATCTGTATATGCAGTATTATTTATATTAATCTCAACTTGTTGGCTGCTAATTAGAAGGGAAATTAGAATGCATTGTTGGAACAAAAAATTTGGTCATTGGGGCACTCTCACATGTCTGTATAAAATAAGGAGACATTATTCATTGTGTGCTCACATTTTTATTTGCATGTATTCCAAAGTAGGCGTTGATTATCGGCATTCGACAGTTTCACTACCCGTGGATCCTTCCGAATCACGAATGATCGTTTCTGCGCAAGCTCCGCATCCAGGGGTGCTTCATTCAGATGAAGGTAAAGATCGTATGACATGCTTAATCAGTCTTTGATGAAAATACTAACTGCACTTAATCGTATTTTATGTTGTTTGCTTTTATGTGCATGCCTGCATTTTTTATTGTTTATCCTGTGTGGTATGTTTTATTTTATTGATTTTTTTCCTCACTCCTATTCCAAAAATCAGTCGACTCCTTGGCTCCCCCGTTACCCTATAGCCAACCTCCCCTGTATGCATATCAACGGCCTCCCTCTAACCTGTCTTCCTATACGAGTGAAGACACTGAAGATGATTGGCAAGGTAATCACTGGCATTGCTCCTCCGCTTTTGCATGTGACTGTTTAGTTTGCTTTGACATGCAGTGAATTTTTGTGTGAATTTTTGCAAATCCTTAGCATGTAAAATGTTATAATTTCAAAACCAAAATGAATTAAAAATTCTTTCAATTTGTTGTGGCCAAAAGCAATTGGTTTCGTGATATTTGTGCCATATATTTAACCGCCGATATACAATGGCAGATTAGTTTTAATTTGTCCTTGGCTCGGAACGTATTTACGTATTTGTAATTATTAGCTATGTGTATCTATTAAATCATAAGGGATGAAACATATTAAACTGCTTTAACGTCTTTGTATACGCTCAATCAAATAACAAAAGTTCGAGGATTTGTATCCTACGCATATTGACGGATCTGTTTGTTTTTAAAGCACGTCATTAAAAGCAAGCTAAACGTTTGTATTTTTTTTATTTGAAAGGAAGCATGTTTTTTTTATACTGGGTGGTGTTTATAATTTAAAGTTTATACCACAAGTGTTATTTATGTTTTGTCTTCATTGCAGGTGAACATGGAGATAATGGGAACAACTATGAACGACAAAGACAGGTACATTTGTTTGGCTACACAATTTTAACTATAATTTAATTCAGGTGTGGCTGTAATTTAACCATTGCTGTAAAAGGGTGTCCAGCAGCCTTGAAAGTCGGGAAATGTGCTTGTAGTTTTTTCTAGCCATCCTAAAATTTGAAACCTAATATAAACCCGAACAAAAATATAATACACCCATACCTCGCTTTACTGCCTAGATAAGATCTGGAAAAGTTTTCCGTTTAATGAATCAATTATTTCTCAGCATTAAATATGTCATTATCAGTATTTTTTTTGTGGCCGTTTAACGAAACGCGTGGGCCGTAAATCGAAAAAGTGCTATAATTAAAAAAAAGGCCGTATAGCGAGGTGTAGGTGTACATGGGTTTTTAGAAAAAGTAATGAAAATATTAGGGATGTTAGTGTTTTGCTACGAAAAGAATTTGTATTCCATTTGTTATTACAAAATACTTTTATTTCATATTTGTTCACAATCATATTTTGAACTGCTTTTGAACCATCGGTCCATATGGCCAGATGGGCTGAACCCAGTAATGCCGGAAATCTTATCTTGATCAAGCATGCAATGCAGTACAATATGTACTTCCATTCACTGTTTTCCTCTCTGTATTTTTAAAGCATTCAAGTGAGTATGCCAGCAGTGAATCACGACATCATACGCTACCACTTACAGCAGCACCAAGGCCCGTCCCTCAAGTGAGTCATCAGAGGCAATCTTCTAGTGCCTTGGATTCAGGTCTTCACGAAGATGAATCTTCACAAGGTGGTAGCATGAGGAGGAAAAAGAAGTGGTGGCAACGTGGCAAGAAACAACACTGAGTGCATGATATGAAGGCAACATTGCAGCCGACGACTTCAAAATCATAGGTAAATATCAGTTTTGCAAAAACTGTAGCGCCAGTAATTGAGAGGAAAATCATTCAACAAGTTCATTCCAATTACCAAGCCACTGTTGATCGGTATGGTCGTATCATTGTAATTTGCCTTTATTGGGCGATATAATACAAATTAAGAAACCAATGAAAAGTCCATTTGTAAACATTTCTTTGCCGCAACGTAGAATCATTTTATCAACTTTTATTCTCAGATCAACTTTTATCAATTCTCAGATTGAAATCATTTTTATTTTGTTCCCCATTTTTTTAAAGCATATATGTGAAATGGAATTTTGCTTTCGTTCCGAATTTGTTTTATTTAATTTTTCATTATTTCCATAATTACAAAAATATAAAGGAGTGTAATTGATTTGAATCCACTGAAACCCTGTAGTAACACATAGGAACATTTTTATGCTCTGGCAAAAAACTGTTTGCAAATGGCGGTTGCTTTCTGAATTATTATCATTGCAGGTATAGAGTTTATCCTCGTATTTTCATACATAACATTAGCATCATTATGATTTAGATATTGCAAGTTTATATTTTTAATTGCATGTGATGCCGTCCAATTCCAGAAGAAAGTTTGCTTAGCAGCTATTTTAGTCTACTTAATCAATCTACTTAGTATTGTGCCCTTTTGCATTTTACACCCATGGGACCACAAAAGCAGTTGAAGGGATCAATTTATGTTAGGAGTAGCTATGAAACGCATCTGCGATATTAACTAAAACATTGAACCAGTCTAAGTGGGATATTTAAAAAAAAAATGAAATTACCAGTCTGACACCCAAAAGTAATTGTTTGCCCACTTAAAATATTTACAGAAATGTTGTTTTTAAATGAATTTATATTTTCACAATCAGTTGGGGGTTTGTTGAACAAATTTTGTTTTGTTTTCATTTGCTACTTAAATGATTTTTTTTTCATCAAATTGCAATTCTATAGCTCATAGGCTGTTTGAGATGATGTCATGTATTGTTGTTATTTTTTCTGTGTATATTGTTGGTTTCTGCGGCAGAAATTATTTGTAATTATTAATTAGTTGTTTTATTTGTAAGAGAATTCACGAAATACTATTTTATCAATGGCAAAAAATTATTGGGACTATTGAAATTGCCATGTAAGCATCTTAAATGAATTTAACAAGGGTATTTGAGCTTAAAGCTAATTTGTAATAGCAGCATATGCAATAGCCAAACTTTGAAAAATGATTAATTGAATATTCAAAATCTAGTCTTATAATAAATTGAGAAACACTATGTAAATATGTCTTGTGGTATTTTTTTATACATAATCTTGGTTTCTTTATTCTTCAGGCATCAAAGGAGTTAACTGATATTATGAATTTAGAAGGTTAATCGGACAAATCAAACTATTGATATCACTAGTCTATTCTTTCACTGTTCAGTTATAATGCTAAAAGTATAGTTTTTTAATCAAAACCGCCTTTGATCTCACGTGATCCACAAGTGTGTGAGTTTTAAATATGTATGGCAAATCATGTGCCTTTGATCCTCTGCCAGAAACACACACGATTTTCCAAGCGATCGAATTTTACAAAAATTAGATCAATTGTTACCTGCTATTAAAATAGGCTTCTAGTTTCAGAATCTGCAAAAAACGCATATTTAAAAGTCAATTTTGCTCCAAAATCTAAAGAATGGTATGTAGAGAAAAATTTATTTTTAGTTAAAAAACGTATAAACTATTCGATAAACTATACTGTAGCTTAATTCTTCCCCGAGCATTCACGCTAAATTTCAAAAAATACCAACTAAATATTTTAAGATTTTTAAAAACAAAAATGCCAACATTTCATAAGAAATGCAGGTTGAACCACGTATTTTCCCGCCATGTAAACACATGCTTGTTCCATTCGATCACACAGGGGCGCTCCGCTTATTAAGATTAAATCTATCTATCAGTTTCATAAATGTTGTATTGGAAAACACAAGTCCATACATGTCCTGTACAGGCAACTGAAAGCAGTGCACCCTGTATACATACGGGTACGTTTTTCCATTTTGTGAGGTCGAGCAGACTCGAGCTTGGGTCCCACCGGACAGAAAGACGTCGACAAGTAATCCAATCGTTAGTTTTTCGAGAATGGAAAGTTTAATTGATTCAAAGTTAATAATTTGATTGATATATTCTACGCGTTATGTTGTATCTAGTTGAATTCCGCGCTGATTTTGTGCTTCGATAATTTGTCTGTTTGTGGTCGGCCATCTTTAATCAGAACACGGCAGTCGTTATTGGGCAAGTAGTATATTTTTATTCTCGCTTTATTTTGTAAGACCAGCGTGTTTGAAATACATTTTGAACATGTATGCTATCGGCTGGGCAATAAATTATAGAACTATCGGCAAATACATTTCCCTATTCCTGTAATTTTAATTAATTAAGATACGAAAGTTTTTTTACAAATAGAATTCCACACAGCTAGAATATTCTTTACAATTATATAACTGGGTCGGCAAGCGTTTTTCTACACGGCCACTTAACCTATAGGCGATGTTTGTAGGTATTGTGAGCGATATATTGGAATTTAGATTAGGCTGGTCAAAATGGCAAACATTTGACTGATTATTCAACATGTCAAAAATGGACTTTGGCCCTCCAAGTGTTCCATAATTATTCCAAAATATTTATTTCATGCCAACATCATTACACTCCAAGGCCGTATATATGGGGGATCATGGGGATAGATACCCCCCTCGAAATCCAAAAAAATTACGAATTTCAACCAGATTCCGCCAATTTTTCGCGATTTTTGGACCCTATCCCCCTCCCCCCGAAATGTGATCACATATACGGCCTTGCTACACTCATTAACACTCATCAAGGCCGTATATGTCATCACATTTCGGGGGGGTGAAGGGGGATATGGTCCGCTATGGTCCTCGTTTTTACCTTAGAAAAATTGCGTTTTTCTAAAGAAAATTTGCTTTTTTAGCATACAAAAATTGAGTTTTTACTTTAGAAAAATCGCGTTTATATCCATTAGACAATCGTACTTTTAATGCAAAAGGGCCTTTTATATTTTGCCGATTTGGGTTAAAATTTGTAAAATTTCTTGGATTTCGGGGGAAGGGGAGGATCTATCCCTATAAACTTCCCATATATACGACTTTGACACTCGTGCATTCTTTTGTTTTCTTATTAAGTTAATATGTTAACCTCTATAATAGCGGAAAATAGAGACATGGAAAATCGGCAAATGCGCTTGAATAATTAAGTTGTATTACCTCGGAAAAGCCAGGAAATCACATTCTGCAGAACAAAATTGCAGACTCTCATTAACAAATTATTATGTTTAGTCGTGGGAAGTGGTCTTTGAAATTATAATGAAAGTATTTTGAAATCCTTGAAATATGCCTTCCAGGAATTTTTTTGGAATCCTTGAACTATTTAATTTAATTTTTTTTAAATTTTTTTTTTTATATTTTGTACTTTGGATGTAAATTATGTACAAATTTTATTTAATTCTTATAAAAATTAAAAGATAGGGGGAAACGCTGAATTCGTTTAGCATGGAAATAGTATTCACCTTTGTGCAAAAAACATTTTTAAACTGGGCTGAAGGGCAACTTGTTAAATATATTTAAAACTACTATTAGAGAAATTGTATGCCATTGTAGGTTTGCTATACCAAGAAAGGCTGAATTTGAAATCGTGAAAATAAGACACTCTTGTTACAAAAAACGAACATTTATTTGTCATTGGCTCCAAATTCTTTCGTTACATAAATATATATCATACAAAATAAACAAGTTTCAACATGTAAAACCGCTGGTATTAAATAATCTACAACAAGCAAGTTCATATGTTAATCTTTTTCAAGAACATCTCTTAATATGTTTTTAGTCGAGGTTGACCATCCTGAAACTGGTGTTGGTGTAAATGTTGGCAAAGCTGTACTCATTGGTTTCATCAGTAGATGAGATGATCCCATAAGTTGATTTGAAGATGTGGAAGGCTCAGACTGAGGAATCAATGTATAAGTAAAAGGATTTGGTGAATGAGTAGTAAATGCAGAGCTGCTACTCTGCAGCTGTGTCTGGATTTTCTTATGGGAAGAATCCCTCTGTGACAACAATGATTCTGCTGGAAATTGCACTTGTGGCCTAGGCTGGGACTCGTCCTCCAAAAATCGTACAAAAGCTTGTGAAAGCGACTGAAATTCATATGGAATTCACAAGTTAGGAAATTAATCTATGAGTTTGCTATACAATAGCATTTCACAATATCTATAAAAAAGTTAAAATACCTGTTGTGTAGGTTGCTTTGAAAGTGGTCTGTACACAGGAGATGCTGGTGGTGATTTTCGTATTAACCAACTGGAAATCCAGCCAATCCTTATTTCATCAATACCAGCCTAAATGTTACAGTTAAACACATTTTTAAAACATCATCCTACATAAAGATACTAAAAATATTGTTGAGAAAGTGAACTTTTAGATACAAAATTCCAAGTGACTCTTTTTAAGTTATTTATTTTTCTCTTAATTCTTCAGTTAAAATTAATTCAAGATTGTATAAACAACGCTGATAAGTATGGTTTTTTTTTGTGGTACATTTTAAAATGAAATGATCTTTTTTGCTTGTAATGAAAAGTCAAGAAATAGAGCAATTTTCCTGAAATTCATTCCCTAGCTCACCTTTTCTCTTTCTTCCTTGTTGAAATCGAGCATGGTGGCAATCACTCTCAAAACATCTTTCTGTTGTCCACTCGGAACTGTCAGGAATCCGACCATTAAGTTTTTAATGATAGTCCTGGAATTGAAAAATGTAAGCTGATCTAATAATCTCGATACCCAAAATGGTAAACGTCATTCTATTTTAGTAAAACTTGCCTGTCTACGGAAACTTCTGTGTTATTCGTGAAACGCTCGATTTCATGTTTTGCTTTTTGGAGTGACATTTCTTTAAATTCCACTAAAGGAAAATTCCATAAAATGAAATTGTTATTATTTGGTTCGTTTTATAAATATATGGAAATATTAATATATCACTTTTTAAAATAAAAATAATAGTTAATAAAAGAAACCGGGCACCACAATGCGTTTTTTTTTGCTTCTGCCAATAAAATGCAATATTTGTGAGTGGAGTACACCAATCATTCTCGCATTCCCAGACGATAAGGTACGACCTATGGAAGAATATCACAGAGGTACTGGTACTGTTTTAAACACCAGTACCTGATGTAATACTCAGCCATAAAACGTCATGCAATCGGTACAAGTTTAGGGGGGAAGAAGCATATATTGCAATAGGCCATTTTAAAATGGCGCAACTGCTGACATACGAGTTAAATATTTGCATGCCTACAATAAAATATGGATTAAATAATATTAAAACGATATTAATACACCACCATATTCAAAAAACCAAAAGACGTTCAAGCATGCAGCGCATATGCATTTGCACTTAAAAAAAATATGCAGGCCTCTGCATAAATAAAAAAAAGTATTAATTATTCATATCATGCATTAATCTTCTAATGAAAATTTGAGCGAAACTGATTGTGTGGCCAGTGTATATACCACAAAATTGTAAGTAACTTGGGAGAAACTTAGGTTTGCATAACTGCAAAATTTTTTTAAAAAATCAGTAATTTGTATCAAGTTTATAATAAATTGTTAGCCAAATAAGACACTTTTAATTTCATTCAATTTTTTTAAAAAATCAAACCAAAAACGTCTAATTAAATGTTTGAATGAATTATGGATATGGGCATGTGCACTGGCTTGTTACCAACTAATTACTGCAGAAATGAAAATTCCATTCCTGTTCCAGACAGATGTGGCGACTGACTAGAACTCATTGTGCTAGAATGAAAACTGCTACTGTTGTCACATAATCATTCAATAGATAAATCAAAGAAAAATTGAGATGCAGGATTCTATTAGCAAGAACGTGCAGGTTATATATCATAAGTGTTAAAAGTGCATATATTGTTGATGCACAAGCTCGGATTGCTAATCTGTCCATGACTAGACTATGCCGACATAGTGAGATAGAAACTTGTTCATTCCAAAAGCCAGTTTGTTACGAGATTGAGTAAGACAGTAGAAACTACGAAGGTGTTAGTTGACATTTTCATGCTCTTCGTCCAACCTCACTTGGCATTCTGGGACATTATCAATTGGACTCAGACTTACCAAATGAGATTACACAAAGAAACAGGTGTCGAAGTAATAGAATTTCGTGGATGATTCCCGGAAATAGAGCACCATTCAATGTTATTTGAATAAATATTTAACTTTGACATGGTGACATGACTTTCACACAGCACAGTATTTTCACAAATCCCATTTCAAAAGGAGATTTGTTCGTGTGCTTGTGATAGATTTAGTTTTGAGGATAACATAAGTGATGACTGTTGTACACCTGATATCATTGTTACTTATTAGTAGAATTGTTTTCTAAGCTTAGTGTTAATATGTAATGTAAATAGTGCAAGAAGTTAAAAATTTCATTTGCATGCAGCTGTTAACTAGTTGAAGCGAGATGAAACATGAAACGAACCCAGAGAAATAGATTTTTCAGTTGTTATTGTCAAGAGGAGAAAGAGAGATTAGTTAAGTTTTAGAGACAACATTAGCGATCGTGTTAATGCGATCTTACAACGAAATACGAAAATTATAGCAAATTTGATGTCTGGATAAAGCGGTCCATGTTTGTTCCTCTCGATTCGTTATGATCAAGTAATGCACTGATGGAATATCAGGCTGTATTCTGGGACGTTTCCTGCTTAATGACCCCAGAATTACCAGCTGATATTATGTCAGCGCACACACTATACACTTTAAACTAGTCCGATATTTTTCAAACTAGATGCAGAAGCATGGTCGAATCAGTTCGATGTTATGTTTTGAATACCGGGTACCCACGGCAAAAAGAGTACATCACAGCTGCAAGCTCTCACAGCGCACCGAAAGCAAAGTCAAGTGGATTTTATTACCCTAGCTCTAACCTTTCTGAACTTACCTTCTTCTCGGAGTGTTTTTATGAATTCTTCTTTTCGGTCAATCTGCTCGCTCAGCCGCGACGCTGCTGCAAGGGCTTCGGAAGCTTCGTTAAGTTGAGCCTGCAAAAAGAAATAGTTAAATTACAGAAAACGAAAAACGACGACTTTGCGTCATTTGGTATCCGTGGTTACCTTTAGTGTGCTAACTTCTCGTGCAAGGGTTTCTGCTCGCTGCTTTTCCGTGGCGAGTTTTGCTTTGTACTGCGCCTGAGCTGAAGCAGCATCTCTTGACCGTTCTACAAAAATTTTCAATCGTTATTCAACAAGTCCTATTAACTGATACAAGATCATGGAGAAGCTAGGATAAGACGCACCTTGCTGCAGTTGCTCCAAGACAACTTGCAATGTGTGCAGTGCTGCTGCTTTTTGGGCAACGTGGTCTTCGGATATCGAAAGTTTCACCAATATTTCGTCTCGCTGTTCCACGACGGATTTGAGTTGCTCTTGAAGGCTTTCCACCTGCATCGATGCATTGTGACTAAAAAAAAAATTAAAATAGGATATGCATGTTGTCATAGATTTTAACTAGGGAAAGTGCAAAGCATTGTTAACTGAAATTTGCAGAAATCTAACCTCACAGCAGTGTGTGACGAAGTCGCATACTGGATTCTGTCTTCTGCCTGCGCCAGTCTGTTGCGCAGTTCTTTTTCCCTCTCCTCTGCCCGCAGTGCTTCATGAGTGTAACTGTCTTCCACCTGAAGAAGGTGGGTACGCAGCCTGTCCAGTTCCTTGAGGAGGCGTTCTTCCCGCTCGTGCGTGCCTCGAATCTGTTCTCTCAACTTCTCGTTCTCCCGCTGCTGGTGGGCCAGTGCAAGTAGGGCTTGATCCCTCTCTGCCTGGAACCCCTGTGCCTTGTGGCGCATCTCTTCACTTTCTTTCAACAACCGCTTCAGATTGTGCTCTTCCGCCTCCTTTCCTTCGTTAGAATTGCGCTGCTCGACCAACTGACTCAGTGTATCTACTTTTTCTCGGAGTGCCTTCAGTTCAAATTCCCGTTCCTGCAGGGTGACACTGAGTGCGGAGTTGGTTTCTTTTAGAACGATGATTTCAGAGCGGGAATCCTCCATGCGCGATCGTATGACAGAGTTCTGCATTCTTGCCTCTGCAATCTCTCTTACGCCATCTTCCACTTGTGTGTTCATGCGCTCCAAGTGTTGTCTCAAGCTGTTCAGCTCTTCTTCCTTCCTGTGGCACAATTCCTTGCTTGTCTGAATCTGACGCATCTTTTCATGCATTAAATGGTCTTTTTCACATAATAATTTATCTTTGTCTTGAATTGCACTCCTCAAATTCTCCACTTCAGCCAACTTTGCGCTCCATTCGTTACGGTCAATACGTACTGTGGGTCTCTCGGATTCATTTGTTGTTGCAACGGCTCCTGTGAATGTAAAAAGAAGTGGATTTGTTAGGTGAATTTATTGGGTGTGTGGAATTTGACGTTTTTTCCTCGTGTATAGCTTACAGAAAATTTCATTTTGGCACTACTTTCTTGATGTACTTCCTTGCCAAGAGAAATCAAGTTTATAAGCTAAGACACCTGTGAAATTTCCAAACAGACTTTTGGACTTGTGTTTACCTTCTTGGCTTTCATCCAGTGGGCCTTCATCCTCCATGAGTAAACGGTCATATTTCACTTTAAGATTATCTTGTTGTTGTTCCAGGCTAGCCAAGCGTTGCTTCAGCAATATTGTTTCATCTTGACCTTCCAAAAACGCTTTCTGTTTCTCGTCAAATTGTCTAACAACGGTCGAGTGTTCCTCGTGCAATGTTTCATATCTTTTGCCCTCCTGTTCCAGCATACCCAAGAGCCGCTGAATTTCTGCATGGTAGCTCACACTTTCCTGGTGTTTTTGGTTTAGTGATGTAATGATCTGTTCACGCTCAGCCTGCTGGCGCTTCACCTGTTTGCTCAATTCCTCTCGTTCCATCAACAAAGTCTGGATTGTAGATGATGTCTTTAGCTCTTGATCAAGAGAATTAGTTGCATTGCTTGTGACTCCACTGCCTAAAATGTCCAGAAAAAGAATAAGTAACCCAGAAATGATCAAGTGTTCGATGATTTCGATAAATGCATGACATTGCCAACATGACTACTTTACATGTGGAAATGTCATTCCCCAATATGAGATTGAATTATAAAATGTGGTCCTACCATGTTTATCATTTTCTTGTAGTAGTGTCAGGAGCGTGCTGTTCTTCTGTTGCAACGCTTCAATCTCTACCTCTCGATCACGGACTAGATGAGCCAGCTTCTGCATCGCCTCTTTGGTCAACTCGTCAGTTTCGGATTTCTGGGAGGACTTTTGCCTAGACATTTCCCCGCAGTCTTTCTGCATCTTCGCCAAGGCAGCTCTCTCTGCTGATACTACACTGACCAGGCGGTGCACTTCAAGTTTTAGATTGCTGTTTTCTCGTGCTTTATCATTGAGTACAGCCATCATGCGATCACGCTCGTTTTCCAAGTTCTTTACTTGGGCCTCATGTTTCTGTGTCATTTCTAACTGCTGGCGTTTGAAGGCCTCTTGATCAGGATCTAGATTTTCCTTGTAAACTTTGAGGATGTCGTCCATGCCGCTGATGTATCTATCCTTCTCGGTTAAGCGGTTTTCCAGCATGTTTATCATTTGTTGCAACTCTGACACTTGTTCCCTGAGTATTACAATATCGGCATTTAGTTGAATTTGATCTGCTGAATGGCGACTGGGTACGTTTGTTGTAGGCAAACCATCGACAGCAGTTTGGACACCTGTATCTACAGACTGCATGGCAGAAGTCTGGCATTCCATGTCTACAAATTCGATATTAGTTTTTTTCGAATTCTGGGATTCCAAAATCAGTTTCAGGTCTCGTATTTTCTCCCCGCTTAATTTTAACTCCATTTCTTTGACATTTAATTCTCTGCAACGCTCTTTCAGTTCACTTTCCGTGGCGTGGAATTTGAGTACCATGTCATCCATTTCGTTTCTCATTTCTTTGATATGCTTTTGAAACTGTTCATCTTTGTCTCTTTGAATAGATTCGTTCTCATCCCATTTATGTTTCCATGCAACGTTGTTCTTCATCAGTTCCTGAATTGTGCTTTCTTGTCCCTTATAATGGCCACTCAAACGTTCGATTTCTGCATTAAGACTATGGCACTTATTGTCAGAATTTGATTTTTGGTCGAACATCTCTTGGAATGAGTATTTCAAGCTGGAAATTCTGTCTGGGTTGCTGGTTACAGTTTTGTCTTGAAATGCTGCAAACAATTCGTGTTGACTTAGGAAATCCCAAAGAGACTGAAATTCCTTCAATATCTCTTGAGCCTGATTCAATTCCTTATCAACGCCCTCTGGTACTGCTTGAGTCTCCAACGATTTTTGGAATTCTGTTAATCTTTTATGTTCAACGTCTCCTGCTTTCAGTTTGGCATGTAAAGTCTCATTCTCCGTCAACACCTGCTTATACTTGTTTTGCACCAAATCTCTTGACGATAATATTTGCTCAATCGCTTGCTGGTGTTGCACGTCCAGCTCCTCAAGACTGCTCTCAAAGGTGTCTCTCTCGGATACGAGCTTTGCCACCTCATCTTCTAGCATGTGCAATCTGCGCTGAACAGTCTCAAGCTCTTTGTTGTCGTCTGTCTTGTTTCTTTTAATTTTGGCTTCACCCCCAATCGCCGCTGCTTGCTTTATTTTTTCTAATTCTTCGCTTAAAGTGGCCTTTTCCACTTCTAACTCTTCACAAGTTGTTGACAGACTAGTCACAGCATCTCTCAAGTGACGAATTTCCAGTTCTAAGTCACTCTGGCTAGGAAAAGATGTTTCTGCCTGACAATCTTTGCCGATGATGCCATCCACGGATCTTTCCAATGCAAACTTGCTGTCCAAATTTGTACTGTTTGGATCTTCTATTCCAATTTGCAAACCAGATGGTGCCACTGAAGATTCAGCCTCTGATATCTATATAAATTCAATAAGCATGCTTTAAACTTCTGAGCACTAATTAACATAAATCCATTAGTGGTATTAATGTACAAGTATATATAGTTAATAAACAATGAACAGGAATTATAGAACCTACAATTAAAAATCTTAATTCATCTCACAAACCTAACATACAAAAATATTAAATATTGTGAAATTATTAAATTGTTTGATTTCTAATTTGTAAAGTAGAACTAAGCATTATCCAGTAAATGATTTGCAATGTTGTAGCTTGCGGAAGCAGTGACAAACGCATCCTCGTACTTTTTTTCCCGAGAAAATTTAGGCATAAAAATTAATGAAGTATATGCACATGCTAGTAACTCGATTATAATTCTTTTTCTTCTACTTAATTCTCAGTTGAATCTGAAAATCCTTTTGAACGTTGAGGACATAGTTTTAACAAAGGTTGGCCTTTTTAATTGTACCTGCCGTATCTTAGCAACCGAGAAATGAGCTTAGTGCAAAGGTCGTCTTAAGCTGGGAGTTGAACTTGGTCACCTTTATTGCACAGGAAATACGGTTTAAAAAGGGGCGCACCTGGTTCGTCCCAGCTTATACAAATTCTTTATAATGCGTAATACTTTGAGCTATTCTTTTTTACTGAAATTCCATCTAGAGGTGAGTGGACTGGAGAAGCCAGGGTTTCAAATTTATCGACCTCACGTTTTTTTT